>WNWU01000034.1:10634249-10698376 GCA_012654045.1 Ptyas mucosa
CTCCTGCTCCTGCTCCTGCTCCTGCTCCTGCTCCTGCTCCTGCTCCTGCTCCTGCTCCTGCTCCTGCCCCTCCTCCTCCTCCTCCTCCTCCTCTTCCTCCTCTAAGATTGCCTGACGAAAAGGTCTGAAGAAGGGATAAGGATGCATGCTTATTTTTCTTTTAGAAAATGGTCCAGGTAGATATTGCCTTAATATGAGTGCACCAATTAGACTATCATTGTATTGCATTTGTATTAAGGTGCGCTTTGCCTGGAGCTAACTTTCCCCAACCAAAAGCTATAATGTACTGGTGACAATAGCCCTAACAGTTCTGGTCCTGTGGCATTGGGTTGGAGAAAGTGCCCTAAGACAAGTAACTTTTAGTTTGAGAAGATTAGCAGGGCAAAATGGGAGGAAGTAAACAGTTAATTTCACTGCAGCCAAATCCCATTGCAGCCAGCAGCATCTTTTCAAACAGATTGTCAATGTTTTCAGTCAACTGGTGACTTATGGTGCCTGTTGCACACATATTTGTCGGCAGCACAGGTTTTGAAGAACTGACAGGCATCACTGCATTTTGAGTGACAAAACACATATTTTTACCATTTACATTTGCTTTGGAGTCGTCACACTGGGAAAAAAAAATCAGCACTGCCAGTTGGGCAAGGTGTTGATTAGAGAACTTGAACAGAGCTAAATGAAACATAGCCCAAAAGGGACCTAAGAATTTCTTGGAAAAAGGAGAAAACACTGACCTTTTAAAATAAGTTTTTGGAGCCCAAGACATTTTTGTTCAAATAGTCAGATGTATTTCTCCCTTAGGCAGTGCAAATACTAAACAAAAGATACCTGAGCACCTACTGTAACATTCTGAAAGGGATATATATATATATATATATATATATATATATGTATGCTATACAAACAAACCGTATTACGTGTCCTCAGAGGAACAATCCATGTTTGGGTATGTTTTGCATGTGGGAAGCTGCTTTCATCCACAGATCTAATCTCCTCATGGATGCCACTCTGCCTCAGAAAATTAATAATTTTGCCAAATAGATATGCTAGTATCAGGATAAATTCAGAACAATGTTCTGCTGATTACAATATTGAAGTCTTCATCAAGGGACTCCAACAGTTTTGAAGTCATCAGCACATTCTCACTTTTTAAGAAAATGTGGTGAGTGCTGACATAAAACAGCTTTTATAGGGGTATGAGCAATTCAAAAATATATTCCTTGAACAAAACACCCACTTCTTTAAAAGACAAAACTTGCAAGGCGAGGCCAGAGATTTCCTCCAATCACCCTGAACAGATTCCTTCATATAAATTTCACCAACTGTATTTTTTATCTCTCTTTAGATTATTCTAAGAAACCCACCCACTTATTTTCTCTCTCTACTGCATCTGCAAATGTTTGAAGTCACTTACCATGAATTCACAAACACCCCTCCCCTCCTGTATCTGTTCTGACCTAGGCTTCCCCAGCAGCACGAAGCCGAGTCCTCGTCCCGATAAACCCTTTTTATTTAATTTACAGTGAATTCCTCTCCAGCAGTCTTTCAAGATAGTTCACAATTACCGACCTTTATCAGGCTTGGAGAGTGGCCAGGCCAATATCTTTCAGATGCCGCAATACTTGGCAAGAATGCAGTAATGAACTAATTGTATCCTGCAAACTCCACTCCCCTTTTGCTCCTCTTTTATTCCCTCTGGGCGGGATCATTCATCGTCCACCTGTGGCCTTACTCCCAAGTCGACCCTTGTTCTTTAGCTGCTCCCTTTGTGTGGCAACTCTCTGCATGCACACGCTGGGAACAGGCTCCAGCTGTTTGTCTGCCTCGCTGACTCCAAAGGCAGCTGATAGCCCTGGCCCCCTCTCTGCCTCCAACGCAGAGCCCTCATCAGAGCCTTCCCCAGACTCCAGGACTGGCCCATGTTCCTCCCCCAACCTCCTCACTGTCTGAATCTTCTGCCAGATCTGCTGGCCAGTGGCAGGCCACAACAGTATCTGAGTATTTAGTCCATATTCACATTTACCCTCCATTCCTTCTTTTTCCTTCTTTGGTGCTGAATTTTCAAGCCATCCTCTCCACTACCACCACCACAGCTACCACAATCCATCGTTCCTTCGTTCCTTACTGAATTTCCCTGCATCTTATGTGTCCAATTTTCTTTCTGGTAGAAAGCAAAGACAAATGTTCCCTAAAGTGAAAGGCCGGTTTCGCCCAGTTCCTTTTCTTTCTAAAGAATACTCTCAGCATGCTGATAAGATTCTGTTGCTATTCAGATATACAAGGTACTTTTAAATTATATCATCATCATTGGTGTTCTTCCTGGCGGTTATATATTTTTTAAAAAAAGAATATTTCACTCTCATGCATCACATGGTTGACTTGAGATCTAGAAAGTGTTTTGTCAGAGTTTGTTGCAGCACACACAATCAGACACAATTAAATGAACTTCAGCAGGATTCAAATTACATAAGAAACTTCTTTATATAGAATACCATACAGGAGAATTCAGCATACAAATCAGGAACACAGAAGCAATACTCATAGAAGCAAGTCATTACAGAGTAGAGAGGCTAATATTGTACAGAGGCTAACATTAGAGGCCAAATCAACTCTTATATACAGTTTAGCAAGTCTAAGCTACACCCAGACTCCAAACTGTCTCTTATGGTCCCATACAAACAAATGCTATATTTCAGTTTCCAAACAGTCCCCATTGGCTGACCAGTTACCATGTCTATCCAAATAGTCTCCATTGGCTGACTTGTTACCATGTCTATCCAAACAGTTCCCACTGGCTGACCTGTTGCTATATTCCAGTCTATGAATATTCATGCTCTGACATGTTTCACCTTCGTAAAGTATCTCAGAAGAAAACATACAGCTAAGATCTCAGATTTACACCACAAAAAGGCATTTATTCTGGAAATGGCAAAGATAAACTAACAACTAATGTGTTGTTGTTGTTGTTGTTTTTCAATGAAGCTCAGTTATTTGAAGACAACTTTTATTAAATTGTGCCCAAATCTTCTATCTTTCATTGATATACCACTCTCCATGGAAGGCTGTTAAAATATAGCCACCCTCTTCTGGTAAGTACAAAATAACTTTCTACGGTTATTCAATTTCCAACACACATTCAAACATAAGTATTCAGGAAAGGCTTGTATATTTTAAAAAAATGAAATTATCTCAAGGAAGGTGTTGCAACAGAATTTTACTTTATCAGTAATTTGGGCTTTTCCACCATATGAGGGGAAATAATCATATTTCCAGTTTGTGCAGTTTGTCCTTTTCACATACAAAAAAATGAACTGAATCTGCAATTTCTTTTTGCAGACCAAAAGATTTTTATGTTGCTACCTTTTTCTTGACAGAATGATCTGTGCAAAATTACATTCTGTTGACAAAAATGTAATGAAATGTACTTGGTCAACAAAATAAAAATGAGAAGTTTGACAAAAATGCATCTTGTTCACTCAAAGGGCTCTATGGAACCCTTAATTCTATGTTTTTGCCTACAATCTTCTGAAATTGGAAGGAGAGCACTTAAATGTAAGTGGAATCTTATTATACTTTCAATGCTGTGCTCAACTATGCATCCTTACGCCTGAGTAGTTTCATCAGTACCAATGGCAGCCAATTTGGTTTGCTCACTAAAGAATGTACCTTTGAAAAGTTTGCCTTGTTGACGTCTGTCTCTATTTTATGTGTTTTGGGCTTCCATGGGAGGTATTTTTTTTCTGGGTTTTTTTTTTCTGAAAAGAATCATAGAGAGCTTCTGGAATCCTCCGTTTATTTTCTTCATCAAAATTATTTTCTGTTGTCTCGTTCAGTATTTTCTTTCTTAAAGAATTTCCACCCATCAGGAGGTTCTTGTCCCATTAGTTTCTCCTGCCACAAAACCCTACTTCATTAACTTATATTTTTTATATAATTCTCAAGATGTGTGTTCAGCTACATTCATAGGTAGCTTTCCTTAAAATCAAGAATTTCTGTACTTTGCCCCATTGTTCCTGATATTTCCACTTTCTCAACAAAGTTTTCCCGACTTGATTAATACCAAGTCAAAGGTAGCTGATTGTCTCTGTCCTCTTCCACTTTCTGGAAGAAAAAAATTAGCAAGTCAGGAGTTGTGAGGAGCCTTCAGGGATAGCTTAGAAAATCTCACTGGCTCAAGGTTGACTCAGCCTTCCATCCTTCCGAGGTGGGTAAAATGAGAACCCAGATTGTTGGAGGCAATATGCTATTTAGTATACTGTTGATTGTTGTAAGCTGTCCAGAGTCCTCAGAGAGTGGGCAGCATAGAAATATGATTAATAAAATAAAAATAAAAACAAAAAATAAAATTGATAAAAGATCTTTCTTCATCAGAAATGTAATGATATATGGGAAATAGTTTGGGAAACAAGTGAAGGAATTGTAGACTAGGCAACAGTCAAACAAATGGCAGCTGGGTCCACCAAAGGAATGGAGGTATGGCAAAAATCTCAAAAAAGAGATTCACCTCTAGAGGTGAGTGAGAAGAGAAGTATTTTTAGACTTGCAAAATCCTGTTAATTTAACCTTTCAATAAAGTTAGAAATAGTACTTCTGAACGTGCGTCTTCTCTGAATTACCTCACAAGATTGAAAAGAAACTACATCTGAATACTTGCCTAGAACAGTCTAGGACAATTGAACACGGCTGCCTTAACATAACCACTTCATCACAAACCCCCATCACAGCTGACCCAACATAGGCATTCTTACTTAACTGGCTCTCCACCAGCGTTCCTCTCTTGCCACTGTTCTGCCAGCACTCTTCCCCTACCTCTTCATCCCAGGCATTTCACAGTGGGATATTTTTCCCAGCCAATTGGCTGCCTGGGACATTTAAACGTGCATCGAGGCAGCCAATCCACACCCTGAGGGATGGGGGATGCTTGTTTTAGCGTGTATGCAAGGAGAGAGGAATAAAGCGGCCCGGAGGGCAGACAGGGACAGGGGTTTTCCCTTCCCAGACTTTCAGGAGGTTGCCCCCCCCCCCCCCCACTTGCTGGCATAATGACATTTTTAGTAACAAGCCAATCTGGCTTTGCCACATGGCTGCAAAATACTGCAAGGCCAATGATTACTTCCAAATATTAATGAGAAGAACAATCCTGAAACAATTGATGCTGATTCCCAGTTTCTTCAAATGGCAGATGTATAAAGGGAGAATCTTGCAATCACAGGGAAACAAGATGTGGGGAAAGGACTGGCTAGTTTTGAGTGAAGGGTTAGACCTTAACCCTAACACCCCCTCCAAACCAGCCTTCTCAACAGCCCTCCAGGTGATTTTCAGACATGCACACAGAAACACATGTGAAGATGCTAAGGCCTTCGTACCCCAAAAACTATAGCGGTGGGTGGAGGCAAGTAAGAATGTCCATGTTGGGTCAGCCATGGTGGGGGGTCCCGAGATGGAGTGGCCGTGTTAAGGCAGCCGTGTTCAGTTTGTCCCATTCCCCAAGCAGAATGCTTCTGCTTCAACTGTGAATTTGTCATGTATGATCTAAGTTGTGAAGACAGTGAAAACTGACATTCCAAATACCTCGACTAGAACATTACATTTCTTTCCAGACATTTCTGAACTAATCGTAGTGAGGTTACCTGGTTTTCATCAGTATTGCAGTGACAGTAATTCTTGAAAATATTGTAGATGGCTAACAAAAACAAAAAAATACTCAGATCTTGGAAGGGTTTAACTTTATCTGCAGTAGAGAACTTTTGTACTGAAAATTAAATTCCATGGAAGTCTTTCATATTCCCATACCAAAGCCAACTCATATAACCATTTACACTTATTACTTTTGACTAGTTTCATGCATTTAAAGTGACAATTCCCTGCAAGCAAAACTCAAGTGTATATGAGGGAAGATTCTAGGTCAGTTTGCTTCTTGCCAGTCTTAGTTTTCTTCTAACCTGCCAGTCTTAGTTTCCTTCTTGTATATATTTATATGGGAGAAAATTCCACCTTAAGTGGAACAATCTATTGTACCATTTGTTTGCCCTGCATAGTATGCAGTTGAGCAAAGCTGCATCATGAGAAGGGGTGGGGAGAATAAGAGACCCCCTCAGATTCACTGTTTAGCATTTCCAATTAAAGACTCCAGTGAAAACAGCAATAATGCTTTATTTAAGATTTTGGAGGGAGTTTGCATGATCTAACTCCCAGGGGGTCTTGTATCACTCCAGTTTTTCCCAAAGCTGCTACCAAATTATGTTTAATGTCCCACAAGTGATATATTATATATGGTTCTTTTTGTTTTGATCATGTTCATTTCTGTTTTCCTACCATCTCACTTCTTGGAGAATAATATCCCATACACCATTAAAAGACAGGTGAATTCCACAGCCCAGGAAATGTGGAAATCTGTTTACTGGCATCAAAAGAGGCAGCCATTCTGCTAGATGAATTATTACTACATTTCCTTAGAAATCTTCTTTTTTGCTGTATGAATATTTAAATAAGTCAGCATTTAATATTTTAAAACCTACCTAACTTTACAGATAATTCTAATATCAATTGGTTTTTTTTCAAAATAGAGTAGGTTTTATGAATTTATCTGTTTTCCAGATGCTCAAGACAGTTTACGTATGTAAAAAGTAAAGAAGATGATCTTGATGGAAATGTGCACAAATTGTTACATAGGCAAAGAGACTGAGGGATTTTTTTTTAATGTCCAGAGCAACAAGAAAACACTTGGAAAAGGCTCAGACAGATGCCTCCTTATCCACTGAACTACAAGAAGGAGGAGGGAGTATAACACAATTAGACCTTCAAGCAGTGGTGGGATTCAAGTAATTTAACAACCGGTTCTCTGCCCTAATGATTTCTTCCAACAACCAGTTTGCCAAACTGCTCAGAAAGTTAACAACCGGTTCTCCTGAAGTGGTGCGAACTGGCTGAATCCCACCACTGCCTGCAAGATTATATTATTATAGCAATATCAACAAAAATGTTTCTAGCCTCGTTGTGGAGTTGATTTCCTAATCTGGTCAACCTAGTAGATATGACAACATGGGGATCTCCCTTCATTTTGATTCCAATAGCAATCTTGTGAAATAGGTTGAGCTCAGTTAGTGACTGGTTCAAAGTCACCCATGAATTTTCACAACTAAGTGTATATTTGAATCTGTGTGATCTTAATCTAACTCCTTAGCACTTAGCAGTAACTATATCACTCTACACTAGAATATTTCTAAAATATGAACCTATGTGTTTAATGGATAACTAAATAAAGCCCACTCAAAACTTTGAGTACTTTAGTATGCATGGATAATGTCTTTAGTTTTGGCAACAATATATTTCAGACTTGAAGTACATAGCAGCTTAGTTCACATGTAATAGGAAAACATGGTTTCCTCTGACGATGTATTTAATTTTGGAAACAGGTTCCTTTCATCCTGAAATTCAGAGTGAATCAGTCCAAATGTACCAAGAAACTGGAGCTTGCCATCACATCTTAACTGAATCATGTTATGGCTCCTTCTTATTATGATTCAATCTGATGAAAGAGAATATTGCTTCTGAAATTCTTTAAAAGACGCCTGGAGAGTGGTTGGAGGGCCAGTCTTGCTGAATCTGATCGAACACTGGTAAGGTCGCATATTAAGACCTACCTAGTGGCGATAAAAGCGGCAAAGTTTAATTACTTTTCCGCTTCTATTGCATCATCAGGGAATCGTCCAGCCACCCTGTTCAGGGTGACCCGCTTGCTGCTCCATCCGGGAGTGCGGGAGGATCCCTTGGAAGGCAGGGCGGAGGATTTCAGACAATACCTGTATGACAAAATTGCTCAGATTCAGGGGGATTTGGACTCCGACTGGGTAGATCTGGGCAGGGTGACGAGGAACAGTCTTGAGAATGTTATCTGGGAAGAGTTTGACTCTGTGACTCCTGATGATGTGGACAGGATCTTGGGGAGACTTAGTGTGGCCACATGTTTATTGGATCCGTGTCCCTCCTGGTTGGTACTGGCCTCCCGAGAGGTTACACGAGGCTGGCTCCAGGGTATTATCAACGCTTCTTTGAGTGAGGGTCACTTCCCTGCCGCCTTGAAAGAGGCGGTGGTGAGGCCTCTCCCCAAGAAGCCTTCCCTGGATCCGGCAGTATTAGCAAATTATCGTCCTGTCTCCAACCTCTGCTTTATTGTGAAGGTTGTTGAGAGTGTGGTTGCGCGACAGTTTCCACAATTCCTGGAGGAAACATCCTATCTGGATCCGTTCCAGTCGGGTTTCAGGTCTGGGCACAGCACAGAGACGGCATTGGTCGCGTTGGTTGATGATCTCTGGAGGGCTCGGGACAGGGGATGTTCCTCTGTCCTAGCCCTATTAGACCTCTCAGCGGCTTTTGATACCATCGACCATGGTATCATGCTGCACCGGCTGGAAGAGTTGGGGATGGGGGGCACCGTATTACGGTGGTTCTCTTCCTTTCTCTCCGACCGGTCACAGTTTGTGTTGACAGGGGGGCAGAGGTCAACCTTGAGGCCTCTCGTTTGTGGAGTGCTGCAGGGGTCGGTCCTCTCGCCCCTTCTGTTCAACATTTATGTGAAGCCGCTGGGTGAGATCATCCGTGGCTTTGGGGTGAGATACCATCAGTACGCTGATGACACCCAGCTGTACATATCCACCCCAGGCCACCCCAACGATGCCCTCGAAGTGATGTCCCAGTGCCTGGAAGCCATGCGGATCTGGATGGGGAGAAACAAGCTCAAGCTCAACCCATCCAAGACAGAGTGGCTGTGGCTCCCGGCATCCCAATATAGTCAGTTGACTCCATCACTGACTATCGGGGGCAAGTCTTTGGCCCCTGCGGAAAGGGCCCGCAATCTGGGAGTCCTCCTGGATAGGCAGCTGTCTTTGGAGGAACATCTGACGGCTGTAGCCAGGGGGACCTTTTGTCAGGTTCGCCTGATTCGCCAGTTGCGGCCCTTTCTTGATCGGGATTCCCTGTGCACAGTCACTCACACCCTCGTCACCTCTCGCCTAGACTACTGTAATGCTCTCTACATGGGGCTCCCCTTGAAGAGCACCCGGAGGCTCCAACTGGTCCAGAACGCAGCCGCGCGGGTAGTGACGGGAGCAGCATGGCACTCCCACATAACACCGCTCCTGCGCAAGCTGCACTGGCTTCCGGTGGTCTTCCAGGTGCTCTTCAAGGTGTTGGTGATCACCTTTAAAGCGCTCCATGGCATAGGGCCTAGTTATCTCCGAGACCACCTGCTGTCACCAATGACCTCCCATCGACCCGTGCGCTCCCACAGAGAGGGCCTCCTCAGGGTGCCATCAGCCAAACAATGTAGACTGGTGGCCCCCAGGGGGAGAGCCTTCTCTGTGGGGGCACCCACCCTCTGGAACCAGTTGCCCCCAGAGATTAGGAGAATTCATGACCTCAATGCCTTCCGCCGTGCCCTTAAAACACATTTTTTCCAACAAGCCGGGCTGGCTTAAGAAGAAATTTTAAATTTTAAATTTTAATTGGTTTGTTAGTTTTAATTCTGGAGCCAAATTTATATATATTTTAACTGTTTTAATATTTGCATTTTATGTTTTTATTTCTGGCTGTACACTGCCCTGAGTCCTCAGGGAGAAGGGCGGTATATAAATTGGAAATAAAATTAAAATAAAAAAAATAAATAAAACAAGGAATAAAACTATTTGGATAATATTCACTTGACTAGAATATGGGGTTCTTATATTTATTATAAGGAGGTAGCAAAAGACCGTGTAGTAAATTCCTCATCTTTATACCATGTTTCCCCAAAAATAAAACCCTGTCTTATATTTTTCTGAACCCTGAAATAAGCACTTGGCCTTATTTTCGGGGAGGTCTTATTATTTTGGGTCACATGAAGCAAGATGGGGCTCCTCTTACCATCTTACCTGATTTCCAGATCTGTGTTTAAATATTTTCAGGGAGGGCTTATTTTCGGAGGGGAGGTTTATTTTAGTTCATGTGCTCAAAAGTCTGATTGGGCTTATTATCAGGGGATGTCTTATTTTCGGGGAAACAGGGTAATATGTCTATAATATGTTTATAATATCTTCAGTAATCTATTGTTTCCTTAGTGTCCCATTTTTTAGTTAAAACCCAAGAGATGATGTCATAGAGACCTTCTGTGGTCTTCATAATTTTTCAAAAGTTTTATTATTATTATCCCTACTCGAAGGAAGTTCTAAGAAATTGTTAGAGGATTTTTCTCTGCAGAGAAACACAAAGGAACCACCTACCCAATTTCTTTGCCCCAAAATTTGATGGAGAATTATGAAAAGTCATTTTTATCTAAATCCATTAAATACGACTTTGTAAATCAGTCTACAATAATCCTGTTCAACTATTGGTTGAACTTTTGTCTTTTTTTTTAATTGCAAAAGGCCTGCATTTGTTGTTATAATTTTTTATTCTGCATATATCTTTTCCTCACTTATACATCTTTGTACAGACTTTGTCTGATTAGCATTATTACTAATATAGGTTTCTTATTTGAAACTCCACCACAACCACTGGCTATGAGTTTTTCAGATAAATACTTGTATACTGTTCAGTTTTTAAGCAGAAACTAAAGTTGCCAGGTGTCCACTATTTGAGCGGACAGTCCGCTTTTTTTACATTATGTTTACTATTTTTTTTCACAAAATAGTGGACATTTTTTTTATTCAAAAGCTTTATGATGAAATGGTACGTAATTTAAAGCTGTTCAGTCTAAGAGAATAAGGATAGGAGAATCGCGTTTTGCCTTTTTTTTTCATATGTTAGAATGAGACAAAGATCGAATATCCATTGAACTCGATTTTCTGAAAAAATTATTAATCATACTCAATTGTTTCATAAGACATTTAATAAAAGTATATAAAATTGTTTCAATCTAATTGATCGCTATAATCTTCCAACTTTAGAAGAAATGACGAACATCTGGTTATTATCACCATATAATTTAATTGTAATTTTTTTTAAAAAAAAACTTACTACTTAACACCCCCACCCTCACCCCGCTTGTCTGCTATTTTTTGGAAGCAGACCTGGCAACTCTAACAGAAACATATTTAACATCAACAGATTCTGTGAATTATGTGAATTTATGTAATAAGTTGCGGCAGATCGCATAATTTTTCTTGAAAGAAAATCATGACAGATTTATTTTATAATCTTAAAAACAATTTCTTTTGCCTTGCTAGATATATCCCCATCTGCAGAACATTCTGGCATTTTTATTTTCAATGTCAAAAGGTATGCCCATTTATTCAGTGAGGGAAGTTGAATGTGGGGCATAGAGGAAGCATTTGTATTGTGCGCATTAAAATGGATAATGCATGGTGTTAAGGTTGTTATGCTCCAATAGGATCTGTCTTAGATAAGTAGGGGTACAGTGAGAAAAGCTTCCTGTAATTAAAGTCTTGTAAGTATCTATTCCTACAAGACATATGCATTCAGTTCAAGATAATGCTCCTGCATTAGGGATGTTCAGTTTTAGGGCAGATGAGCTGTATTTTTATGTAAAAATAATCAAAGTGAACCTATGCATTATACCTATATTTAGATTTCTTTACATCATTCTGATTTCCAACTTCATAGCAGGATGTTTCATGTGAATATGCCTAAAACAGAGCTTGGGTGAAGGTTTCATTATAGTAATTTCAGTTGCTTCCACATAATCCCCAAAACAATTTTAATCCATCACAAAGTTCTTTATAGATATCCCAAAGTCTATCAGCTTTGAACTAAGCCAAGGTTGGCGTGCTCAGTCCCACTGAAAGCCAAAGGGATTTACTGCAACTTACTTGCTATAATTGTCTCAATAGGATATGTAGCCTAGTCTTAATTATTTTTATCCCATAGTGGTTAGTCTTATTCATGAGAAAGGCTGCATAACTTGGTAGCTTTAGCAAACTAACAATTTTAGCTGGATTAGGAACATGATATGTTTTGGGTTAGTCAATCAGAAAAAGGATTGCTTTTTCTCCAATCACTCCAATCTATGCTAATGTTTATAGACAAATCAAATAAGTCTTGGTTCACATATTGCATTAAATATGATTTACCAATAGCTTATTGAATAAATGGCAACCGGCCTGATTCACAGTTAGGGTTAAGCCATTAAGCATACTGATTGAGATTACACAACAGTTAAGTTCAAACCAACAAACTACATTACCCAATATGTACTGTTCAATATAGGCCGTTCCTGAATCATACATGATGTGCTTTAAAATTGTTTTTAAAGTGGATGTGAGGAAATTTGCTGGCCCGGATATTCTTCAATTGAGAACACTCAACATCTCACAAATGAATTGGGTGCTAGGTGGTACCATTCCACAACATCTCAGGACTAAAGGTTTTCCTAATCTGGGTTCACTGCTGGATTTTACTTATATATGTCTGTGGTATACATGCAGTTTTGAATGTTTAGCGTCATGTTGACCGTGTAACTTAAGAATCACTGGTCAGGTTCTAGTGCAATGCAAATACAACCAAGTCATCGCTATAAGTATTAAATATTACATTGTCAAATTTGCCGAGCAGGTTGCTAGAAGTACAACTGGAGTCTAGACAGTTAATGTTCTTCTGATCTGCACTGAGACCTATAATGTAGGAAATACGCATCTGATTTGCTTATGAAAGCCAGCTGATGACTTTGAGCCAGTCACTCCCTGTCAGCCTAGTTCACCTCACAGGGTTATTGTTGTGGGGGAAATAGGAGAAAGAAGGAGCATTAGATATGTTGCTGCCTTGAGTTATTTATAAAAATAATAAAGGTGGGATATAAACAAACAAACAAATGCATTTGATGTAAACCCCCAGAATTTATTTTGCTATGCTAAAAGCTCTTTGAGGTCTTTACATCACTTCAGAATGACAATGAGATTCTGTTTATCCAGATTTTAATGCTATTTTCACTTGCTTGTAAGGCTTTCTCATAATAAATACAACATCTATGTTTGGAAAGTACAGTGGGAATGGAATGTCCCAAATAAATGCAATTACCGGAAGTTGTCACCTGATGCTTGTATTGCTTATAGGTCCATGTTCACCAAACATTTCATAAACAGAATGGAATGAAGAATTTCTGGAGTGAGGAATGGACCAAGGTACCTTCTTGTGGTCTGACCATTAGTGATGCCTTTACCAAACCACCTGGCTTTGACTTTTCTCGTTCTGTCTGGTCGAAATTGAACAGAATTAGGTATAATAATGGAAGAAAAGCCTCCACCCTCTATCAGTGGGGATGGAAAGATTCCCCTTGTTACAATTGTGATCCTGATATGCAAACTATTAAACATAGGGTACAAGATATGCACGTCCACACCCACGACAAGCTTCTCTATAAAATAATCTCGCTGTATTCCATTTCTCTGCAGTTGCCCCCAAGGCAAACCTTTTTGTTTAGGGAGAATAAATGTTTTTTTTTTCCTTTTCTCACAGCAGTCTGGATTTCATTTTATTTATTCTTGTGCAACCCCAGCTTGAGCTGGAACCCCATATTATTCTTCTGACAACCAACTGGGATTAGCCTTTATAAAGCATTTCGCTGTGCAGAGGTGGAAGGATTGGCCCTAACATAGCACAAAGGTCAAGCCAGCGTCAATCTGCTTCAAGAAAGCACTTCCCTTCAGCATCTGGATCTTTGGGCATCTGCTGCAGATGTGCAGAAGCCTTCTAATCCAGCTCCTCTATTTAGAAGCAGGAGCTGTTTCACTTTACAGTATGGCAGTGATGGCTAACCTTTTTGCTATCGCGTGCCAAAAGTGGGGGGAGCGTGGTGGGGTCATACACACGCGTGCCCACATCCATAATTCTATGCGCCCCCGCCATCCTCTCCCCACTTTTGGCACGCGATGGCACGGTGGGTCCGGTAGGCCTGTTTTTTGCTCTCCTCAGGCTCCAGAGCCTTTCTAGGAGCCTGGGGAGGGCAAAAACAGCCTTCCCCACTCCCCCAGAGGCCCTCCGGAGGCCAGAAACAGTGTGTTTCCTGACTTCTGGTGGGCCCAGAAAGCCCGAAAATCAGCTGGCTGGTGCACACATGTGTGCCGGAGCTGAGCTTGTGTGCCCACCGATATGGATCCACGTGCCACCTGTGGCACCCGTGCCATAGGTTCGCCATCACAGCAGTATGGTTTCAAAGGGATACTTCATTAAAACTTTTGAAGAGATGCACAAATTTACCTTAGGTGTCTGAACTCTGGAAATTGGAGCTGGTTTTAGGCATGGTTAGTGAGAACAAACCTATAAAAATGGTCTTTCAGAACTTGGCTTTTTAAATCAATGATTTAACAAACTGCAACATGCTCATTCTATGTAAATATTAATTCAGACCTGGCTTTGATTTTTTTTTTTTTTTACAAGAGTCACAATGCATTTGTCCTTCCATATGACCCACTTACAAGAATCTGAGAATTGCTCTTTCCTTAGAACAACTGGTTCACTTGCAGCGCTTGGCAATCAATCTCGCATGCCATCCTTCTCATTCACTTTCCTTCTATAAAGTAGGTAACAACAAAAGTTTATTCATTTCCAAATATATGACATTTCACCCGTTTCTTATTTATAAAGAAAGCTGTGCACGCTTATCTTCATGAAATATTCACAAGCACAGAATCGAATTTGGGTTATTTTTCCTTTAGGTATATAATTTCTTTGTGTTTTTTTTTTGTTTAAGAATGCTTTGGAAAGTGGGAGACTCATTGAAGCACAGCCCAAAAAGACCCAATCTGGAGCAAACTGGTATGTTCAATCCTCTCTGGATAGTAATTAGTTCAACAGTCTGCATCAGCAAAAGCTATTTTGAAAGGTACTTGTTTCGAAGTGAAGAAAAGTGATGGTCAAGGTTATGGAGTACAGTTTGTGACTTTTCTACTTTTCGCAAGGGGGAAAAATTGGCAGACAAAGACACATTATAGCAAAACCCTTGAAGAGATAGAATGCACATTAAGTTTTCATTATTTCCTCCTGCAGAGCCACAGATAAATGTTATAAATACAAAAAGGGAATAAAAGACAAGGCTTAGCTCAAGGAACATTGCAGTGCTGGGAAGACCCAATTGACACTCTAGGGCAGAATTCAGTATCTGAAACATGTTTAGCATTCTAAATAACCTAGAATTTTAGTTTTAAACAAGCGTCTAGCACTGATTATTATATAGAAATCATAGAAATAAACACAGAGATTACATTAAGCAGAATCCAAGATCCCAAATAACATAGTTGAGCCGATCTCTTAATAGGACTGAGTATAATATAAGCATATGAGAGAGAAAATTGGAAGGATAATAAATAAAAACAGCAGAAGAAACATAAATGAACAATGAAAAAGTAACAAAGGACGTTTTCTGTTCAGATTTGGGATCCTGTGTGAAACCTGAAATAATTGCATTCATGTTCAACAGAGAACACTTAAGTTTAAAAATGGGATCTTGCCATGCTATAATTTTGCAATGGTGTTTTTGTCTTTAAAATCCTTGTTTTAAAGGTCCAGATCAGTGGTGGGTTTCAAAATTTTTTTTACTACTGGTTCTGTGGGTGTGGCTTGGTGGGCGTGGCAGGGGAAGGATACTATAAAATCTCCATTCCCACCCCACTCTAGGGGAAGGTTATTGCAAAATCCCCATTTCCTCCTGATCAGCTGGGACTTGGGAGACAGAGAATAGATGGGGGCAGGGCCAGTCATAATTTTTACTTCCGGTTCTCCGAACTACTCAAAATTTCCGCTACCGGTTCTCCAGAACTGGTCAGAACCTGCTGAAACCCACCACTGATCCAGATGTTCAAACTGAACCCACTTTCTCCGGTTAAATATGTTTCTCTGTGCTTCTTATTTCTTTATTTGATTTGCAGTACAACTCCTACCTGGCCCAAGCAATTTTTCATTTTAATCAGAACTGTACAATCATATATTCCCGTGAAAGGGTTCACTGAAAATGTGCAAATCTGGGTCCTCATTTTACCCACCTTGGAAGGATGGAAGGCTGAGCCGGTGAGAATCAAACTGCCGAATTGCTGGCAGCCGGCAGTCAGCAGAAGCAGCCTGCAGTACTGCATTCTAACCACTGAGCCACCATGGCTCTTATGACTGAAAGATGGTGTTTATCTGAAGTGCCATTTTTTTAATTGTTGGTTTTTATCTTTCTAAAGTGCTAAGCATCACTATTGTGTGATGGGTGGCCATACAATTTATTTAAATAAATAAATGTTTCCCAGCATACAATCTCTCTCTCCCTCCCTCCTCCCACCCCTCTGATGACCTGCTCCTTTCCATGTCCTTTTTAAAATTTTCCTGTTCTTCCTTATCTCTCATATCAGATAGCAGCAATTTGAAGATATTAAAGTAGTGATCTTTGTCATTTTTCTCTCTCTATAATCTGGGCGGGGGGGGGGGGGGGCAGGGAGAGGAAAGCCAGGCCTTCTACTGATTTTGTAAAGATATATATGATTATACTAGTCTCCCAATCTTTCTTTCCTGGCAGAAGCAATGTCAGACTGTTTCTGCCTTGTCCTCAAGAAAACTCCATGGACATATCCCTAAAGGTCCCAAGAGTTAAACTCAAACTTACTCTAGTTTTTATGTATCATAAATATGACGAGTTTTCCAAGCTGCCAAACTTCTGAGGGGATAACTGAGAATGGTATCACTATATAACTAAAGAGGCCTAAAAATGTTCAACAAGTAACATCTTCTGCAAAATCTAATTAATTTTTACCATATTATAGAAGGAAATAAATCAAATTAATCTTCATTTTTACATTTAAAAATTCCCCAATAAGTAAGGAACCCCACACGAGTAAGAAATAAAGAACTGCGCCTTACAGTAATAACAATTTAATAGTTTTCTTTAGTCAAAGTCACTTACCAAAGACAATATGTATAGGCAGCAGAGCTCTTACTTTCCCTATTTCTCCATGCTACTTAAACATGAAGGCTATGCTTCCTCCTCTAAAGTAAATAAGCATTCCCAGAGATTGAGTTTTTCATTATAAAAATACTTATTATTTGTATGTCTTTATGCAACAAAATATAAAGTTCTCCTAGGTGTTACAGTCTGCAAAATACGTTGAAGAATTATAGACTTCCTCAAAAATAAAAGTAAGTAGTTTCCAAAGGATAGGACACGGCTGAGCCCACTTTACAAACATTCAGGCATTTTACTTTAAAATGTAAGAAATGGCAACCTAAGATATATAATATTACACCAGCCCTGGTATTGAATTGGCATGCTGTAATAGAATTGGGCATAATACTGGTGACGGTAATAATTCTGATGATAATAATAATAGAAAGGCATTGGGTGATGCAAACTGTCAAATAACAGCGGAAGAATTTTCCATTGATTTAGGGAGGAAAACTAGGAAAAAACAGGTACATTAAGCCTCCGGTGGGCTTAATATCTGTGGAAAAATATAAACACAAAAATAGGAAAGAAGAAAAAAAATCTAAAAACCCAGGCTCTGTTCCATTCTATGAATCATTATATTCACCTTCTATTTCCCATAGATTTCAGCCAATGAAACAAATAATTTGGGGGGGAAAATGTAAACTCTGGTCATAAAAAGGTTTTTTCGCTCAGGTTAGGAGAAATTGCCTACTAAATGCAATATGAATTTTCTTCCCTTTTTTTTTTTTTTTCGTTTTTAAGTGTAATGTTTGGAGCCTACATACAACAAAATGGAGTGGATGTTTGAAAACCAGGCTAAACTAATTCATACACTTCCAGCAAGCTCTCTGGTAGGTTTGCTTTTCAAGAACATTTAGATACGTCGGCTAGTGCTCGGTACAGGTGCTAGAATACTTGCCTGTGTTAGGTGAATTGCGACATTGATTACCTATCTTTTTCTCAGCTGAACTGGCATTTAGTACTAAACCTTTCAAGCCCCATAAATGTGCTGCTAAATCCAATCAGGTTGACAGCCTCCAAGGACTTTTTAATAGTAGCCCCACACAACCTTCTCCTCTAAGAGTAAACCTCAGATCAGTTAGCAAGTTGTTAGTTGGTGCCTGCAAGGCAAGCATCATCTCAAAGTTCACTGAAAATAGAATCCAAAGCCGGGTCGGAATTCATACTCAAAAGATCAGACAAGAGTCAGGATATATAGAACAGAATCAGAATGGAAGGCTAGTCCAGAGCTAGTCACTGTTGAAGATGTACGATGTCAGTGAGCCAAACAATATGTCATTCATAAGAAAGGTTCAAAGACTAATTCTCCCAACACTGTTAGACAACACAATATAAGATTATAAAGCCAGAACTAGAAAAACAGTTACAACTCAGATGCTAGGCACAAGAACCTTTGGAAACTCCTTCTCATGAAAAGCTGTACAGTCCTATTTTTGAATGAACCTTTACTTATGAGTAAAACTTTTTCTTAGTTATATAATATCTCTGGGCTGAACCATGAACGGCCTCCACTTTCTGGGATTGGACAACTCTGCAGCCTCTCTTTCCAGATTTTATAAAGATTTTCTACATTTTATAAAGTATGCCTCAGTTTACCTTCTCCCTCTGGCAGATTTCTCCTTTGTCTGCCTTTCTGCATCTTTTCTTCCAAGCATCTCCTGGACTGGGACTTTAAGGCTTTGTGATTTATCTGCTTCTAATTCTTAGTGACCAAATGGATAACAGTTTGCAAAGACTATCGGTCAGCAACTGCTTCTTTGAATTCTTTTAAGATCAATCTTGTTTCATCAGTGATACATCTAGCTACCTTGTCTTGGATTTTCTAAATATTGGGGTCTTCTCCAATGATTCTTGCCTCATATCATTCATCTAATATATTTAAACTTTAGCTCTTGTGCTTCTATTAGTGGTGCTCTATTATTAGTAGTGCTTCTTGTGAATAGCTTGGTTTACTTCATCTTCTAAGTTGGAAGGTAGGGAGCCCCTACCTAGGCTGGAAAAATCTCAATGAACACTAGAGGGCAGGGAAGAAAACCAAAAAACCATAACTACTTGTTGCCATCTACTGGTCATCCAGTTACGGTAACCATATTGAAAGCAGTAGGAATATACAGAGACATTTAGTATATTTTAATATGCTATAGATAGTAAGGAAGTTAACCTTGACAGGAGTTTTGGCCTAGGCTAGGGGGCTAGTCCTGAATATCCAGGTAATATTAGGAAGTGGCTCTGACTTCCCTAATTTACTGAATTATCGCAAGACTCTCCAATTGAAGTAAAAATAACTTTAGCCTTTCTGTGAAACTAATTTCATGGTCTGGTCTATTTAGCGAGGCTAGCTATGAGCTACGTTGTGATATGGAATGACTTGATTTAATTTAATATATGGGAGGGGGATGAGTGAGAGCTGCAGTGTGCAGGTTGATGATCCCAAATAAATTATAATGTGTCACCCAAATAAGATGGGTGAAGAGTTCCTATGTTTTCTTTTCCAGCTCTCTTGGTGTCAATTTTCAGCAAAGAACTACCAAAATTTAATGGTAGAATCAGATGGACCACAAAAAAGCATTCAGGTGTTGCATGTACTGTTGCTGTATATTGTCCATCCTCGATCTGCATGTTTATTCTGGAAGTTTCCATATGTTTAGAGGATGCTGGTTGAGAAGTCATGAAAGAACCAGTTTTTCAATTGACATCTTGGTGAGAATGTTACGTGTAACCGGAAAACCATTAACAGAACATATGGAGATGGGGATTGGAATTTTGCATGTTACACAACACACAGGATTGTATCTACAGGGTATCACATAAATATTCCAAAATCCTTTCCTTATTTACTGATCATGGCATTTTCCTGGATATGCAAAATAGTTTCTTTTCTTGACGTAAGAAAGGAGACAGGAGTGTAACATTTAATTGAATATGCAATGGCAAAATCAAACAAATCTCATTTGTTGAGTTGACTGAGCTGGTTATTCACTAAAAAAAAAAAGGTGAGCTAAAAGTAATCAAACTAATGAAATTGGGCGCTGCTTCTGCAACTGTCCATTGCATCTGAAGAATTGCTGATGTGAACAATCTTAAAATGTAGTCAATAAGTTACATGAGCCCAATCTGAGTCCTCACACAGCAAGAATAGAATAATCTACAGTAAATTATTCATGTGCAAATTAGCAAAAGTTTTACTTTAAGGACAGGTTGTCAACTGCACCAGAATGGAGAAAAACTAGAATTTGCAGAAAATGTAGAAAAGAGATGAAGTTCATGGAGCTTCTATGGCTATTCTATACATTAGTCAAGAAAACTGTCAATTTACCATGGGTCACTCACATACCCCTGACATGTCTGCAGCTGTATGAATTATGTTTTGAAAACATATGTTGCATGCATTCACAGCATATGCCTTTAACATATTTTAGGTGCACGTTTAAAATGAAGAGATCATCACAGGCCATTCCTCTTTCCTGAACTTATTTTATAAAATTTCCTTGAATATGTAGTAGTAAATATACAGTATAGTAGTAAATCAAATATTATGTGAGGTTGATACTGATAAATGTAGATCCAGGTCTCTTTTTAATCAAAAATCACACATCGGGATACCTCCGGGCAAATCACTACAATGGAAGAGGCAAAAGCTCAGTGATAAAAATACATGCTTTGTTAGAAAGATCCCAAATGTCTACCTTTGGCCCAGAAGAGCATCTCAGGCACTAAAGCAAAGGCAAACTTTAGTCTCTGACCCAAGGAATATACAATGGTCAGTACAAAATAGATTTTCATCCATTGGACTCATACTGAAATATACTGTACATAGTAATCAATCAATTCTGTTCGATTTTCCATTTTTGTGTTTGTTTGTTTTTTAATCTTACTCTTCTGTTTGTTGTTCATAAAACCTGCTAACGCACCAAATTCTTTTAGTTTTTCTATTAACAGGATCTTTCAAAACCACCACCAAGTCATTGGCAAAACTACCATATATTAACCATATCTTAATTTATATGTTTCTTTTTTTAATCTTTACTCCCACAATTCTACAGCTTTTCTTATATCTCTCTTCAGTATCTCAAGAACCAAAATAAATGAGAAAGGAAACAGAGGGTATCTCTGTCTTTTCCCCTTCTGTACATGGCTTATTAAATCTCCATTAATAATGGTTTGTGCTTTCTACTAAGTATAAATCAATCTTATCCATTTTATAAAGTTCACTGCAAAGTTCATATTTTCCAAAACTTTGAACACGAAAGCCCAGTTCAAATAGCTAAAGGCCTTCTTCTGCATCTAAGAAGATCAATGTGGCTTATTTCATTATATTGCTCCAAATATTCCAAAATGTCCAACACATTTCTACAATTATTCTTTAACTGTCTTTTAGATAAAAACCCATGTTGATCCTCATGAATAAATTCTTGTAAAATTATTTTCAGTTTATCAGCCAGAATCATTATAAACAACATAATTTATTATTCAATAATGATAGTGGCTTATACTTTCTTGTTAAAGTCAAATCTTGTCCCCCTTTAAATGTTAGTGCTATGCTATATTGGCTTTTTTCCAATTCTCTTCCATCTTTCCTCCATGTAAAATGGAATTCATCATATTTTGTAAAGGTTGTAAAAGTTCATCTCAAAACATTTATAATAAGAACTGATAATCCATCTGGTCCAGGTATCTTTCCTAGTTTAATCTTTTTTATAGCTTCACAAACTTCCCTTATTGTTATAAGTCTTTTCATAATCAGTTTCTGTTCCTCTGTAATCCTTGGTAAATTTTTGTTTTTTTAAATATTCATCTATTTTCTCCAGAGATATGTCACTTGCTTAATACAAGCTAGAATAATATTGATGAAATGCTTCTTGCATGGCCATGCTGTCCATTAATATCTCCCTCTTTTAATTTCAGTATCATATTTTTTCATCTTATTGAAATGATGAAAAAGCATTTTCCAGCTATATTTACAAACTCAAATGTGTTTTTGTTTTGTCTTTGTTTACACAGAATTATTCGGTAATATCTCTACTTTAGAAACCTTAGTATCAGTGAGTAGTCATTTTTTTCAAAATCCATATTACATCTAAGTTTGAAAAGGAACTATGTCTTTCAGAAAAGTAGGTGTGTTCTCTTGAATTGCCATTTTTCTGTCTCCCTATGTCCTCAAGTCCTAAGTTGTCCATCAAATCAAAGAAATGTTTTGGTAATTAGTCTTGAGTGGTTTAAATATTTTTGTCAGAGGTTCTATCGAGTTGAGTCTGAGGCTGTCTAATATCTAGGAGAAGGCTGTTCCAGAGATGGGGGTTAGTGATAGAGAAGAACCAGCTCTGAGATCCCTGTAGATGACATTTTCTAAGAGTTGGGATCCAGATCTTAATGGGTAAGTAGAAACTGATAAGAGTAGGCATAGACAAATCCATAGATAAGCACTTTAAGCCATACAGGACTTAAAGCTGATCACCAACACTTCAAATTGTATCTGGAAACATAGTGCTAGTGTTGTGGTCTGGGGAAGGCTCGGACGAGGGCTCTGCGTCGGAGGCAGAGAAAGGGCCATCTGGGAGGTACGTGCTGCCTCCGGAGCCTCCAGAGTCAGACCTCAGCAATGCAGAGGAACAAGGACAGCCTGTTCCCAGTGCGCGCATGCGCAGAGCTGCCAGAAGGCAAGAACAGTTAAAACAAAAGGGACGACTCAGGAGTAGGGCTTGGAGATGATTGGCCCCTCCCATAAGACTTAAAAGAGGAGCAAAGGCATGTGGGCCTTTGCAGGAAGAAACGTTAATTCTGTTCAGTTTAAAGTCTGAAGCTCTCTTTGATTCTAGACTCCGTGTGGCTTTGTCAATTAGGTCTTCGGCAGCGTGTCAAGGGAGATAAAGGTGGGTGATTATCAGCCTTATTCCGAAGGACTCTTTACAACTATTTGGGACTCATCGGTGAATGAACAGAATTCACAGCTGTTGAAATAAAAGAGTTTTTTTGGACTATTTGTGTGTTTTACTGACTCAGGAAGCCTAGGTCAGAACAGCTACTCAGTATAGGTCTCAAAAAGAAATGTCACATGAGCAAATTGAATGGTACTCATAACTGCTTGAGCTGCTAAATTCTGTACTTGTTGAAGTTTCAGGGTGATCTTTAAAGGTGATTCCATACATAGTACATTGCAGTAGTCCAGACAACAGATGATCAAGACATGAATGGTCTTCTCCACCACAGTGGGTGTCAGAGATCAGTCTGAGTGTTCAGAATCAGAAGCTGAAGGACTTGATTAAATTGAGCCTCAGCCTGCATGATAGGAATTAGTTGAAGGGAGCACATCTGAGATGCCATAGGTGCAGGCTTAGTCAGTTGACCTCGACCTAGGCAAACTCCTGAGCCCAGGACACTGCAAATTATGCAGAGAAGGGCAAAGAAAGTCAATCCCCCCACTTGAAATAAAGATGCATGATTTAATCAATTACTAAAACTGTCAGTAAAGCTATATAAAAGAGATGGCTTTTATGATCGGCTCTTTGTGGAAAACAGCATTGTAATTTTCTACTTGTATAGTCTCTGTATGCTGCAGTTGGGTTACCTGGAACCACAGAATAGAAATAGAGTGTTGTTGGATCTTCCTGAACCTGAGATTTGCCTCTCCGGACTCTGCAAAAGAAGCTATTGTGCCTGTTTTCTTATATCTTCTTATTTTCTTTCTTCCATTTTGTGCCAGCAGGAGCAATGGTTTCATACTACCCTAAAACAATTTGCTTCTCTGTAAGCAGATTCCATCACCAATGGCTTTTCTCATCTGCCTTTTCGTTGAGAAGTTGTCTTGTTAAAATATGTCTGAATGTGGCTGGAGCAGCTGGTGGCATTTGGCCTTTTCCAAGACAAATCAAGAACCAGCAGACCAGGCCTCCCTTCTTTCATGACAGATGTCAAAGCACACATCGGCCCACATTCTTGTACTTTAATTTCCCCTTCACAGAGATATTGTCAATTATACACAGCCAGCTTCTGATAATGAATTCAAAAGTATTTATTGTAGTTGTACATCTTCACAGGAGTAACACAAAACACACTGCAAACTCAAAGCTTTTTTGGCAATATAGAACAGCTGCCACCTGTCCTTTGAATGTGACTGTAAAAAATCAGAGATGGACTATCTCTGGAATCAAAGAGTCTTGTACCCTAAACCACTCTATCTTCTTGGGATTGAATTGTTCAACTCTGACTAGGCCTAAGAGCCTCCTGATATCTAGAGAGAACCTCAACTAGATCTCCATTTTGACCTGGAGTTGATGTGTACCAACTCTGTGGCAGTCAATGACCTCCTTCACTGGTTTCATGTAGATGTTAAATAGGAAAGGTGCTGGTCAACTTCCATGACTCTCTAAATAGAAGACTCTAGTCTTTACCTCTCCCCCACTTCTCAAGAAGAGAATCATTGCAACAGAGTGATTCCCCTCTTCCAACCTTTGCAGTTAAGACAGAAAAATATTATAATTGATGGTAGAGAAAGTCTCTGAATGGGGATTGAAGAACTGCTTTTGCCTTATTCTGATTCTACCACAGGTCATCTATAAAAAGGAGAGTGTAGATTTGGTCACGTACTTGGCTCTGAAAGGGTTCAGATAATCTGTTTCCTCCAAAGCCTTATGCAACTATAGTTCAGTAACTCACTCAACAACTTCCCCTTAAAGGAAAGCTTGGAGTCTGACCAATAACATTGTCAGGTTGAGCTAAAGGTTCTTAAGGAAAGGGACATGCCACCACATCCTTACCTGGTTCTTCAAGGAAATATTCACTGACACTAAAATACAGCTTCCTGTTTTGAGTGGCTTTCACCAATTAGAAAGAGTAGGGGGTACAAGCAAAAGATACAGGCATAATACTATTAACCAACCTATCTCAGACAAGTTCCAATTCCAATTCCAATTCCAAGACATAAGCTCCATCATCTGAGTAGGCCTTACCCAAGCAAGCATCCAGCCAAGAGAATCTGTGTAATTTTATCTTTCAAATATCCTGCAAAAGTTTTCACAGTAGGACATTTGCAATGCCCAACATCCATTGTCATTGACTGCCTGAGAATATTAAAATTCTGCCAATGAAAAATATTTGGGAATACGACCACGGGTACAAATAATATTTCAAAATTCACCAAAAGTGTGAGCAGTAAAATTTGACGAGGATTTTATTTAATTTCCCTCCACCGCCCCACCCCCACATTACCTAAGAAATATTACTGAGAAAGCCAATGAGAGGAACTCCTTCATAATTGAATCATGACACACCGAGGATGCTGTAAACCACTAAAGTGGTAGTGAATGCAAGACAAACCATTTTCATATACCTTGTAGCTACCTCAGTAGCATACATTCATACATCACTTCCTTTCTGTTCTGAAATGAGCCCGCTTCTAGTCTCTCAACCCAAATGTCCAATACACATCTCTGTGTTTCAAAATCCAACTCTCTGAGGAAAGATGCATGCTTGAGAATATAGCCAAAGGAGTATTTCTGTAGGAAAAAAGCTGTGGAAATTAAAATCAGATCTTCCACAGAAAAGGAGCTGTATCCAAAGGAATAAGATACTCCTCCAGTTTCAAAATTAAGCATAGGATTTCCAGAAAACAAAACAAACAAACATAAAAATATTCAAGTAGAAAGCAACTTTTTAATTAAAAAAAAATCTTATCTGGGAAGGTATAGGTAAATTACTGGTTAGCATTGCACGAACGGTATTTTTTATTTTCCATGTATTTTAAATCTGCTTTATTATATTTGCAGATTATTATCTATATAAGCTCATCCCTAGTATGTTTTATGCAAATTGCCTTCTCTTTACATCAGATTGCTTTCAAATAGGAGAAAATTAGAATTCTTTTAGGATTTGTTCAGAGTCTTATATTGTTCTGCCTATTATTCCATGACATGTCTTTTTTAAAATTGTTATTTGTGATTTGGTACAACACTACATTTTTGCCTCCTTTACATATTTTTTTTTGTATTGAATTATTTACATTTAAAATTTAATACATTTTAAAAGTTAAAATTTTGTATTATCTATTTTATTATTTTTAATAAAGTGATATATATCCCAAAGTAGAAGAAGAGCTATTGCCCTAAAAGCTAACTGGGCCAGAAGAAGGTAGAATTTATTTAATGTTTATCTACCTTTTTCTTTATTTCATTTCTCAGTAAAACAATGGGTTGTGAAGGCCTCGTTTCTCTCACACAGTGACGTTAGTGGAGGACGTTCAACTCTATCACTTATATTGCCCATAATAACTTCTCCAAAATCTGCTTCTCCATTGCAAGAATTCCCAAAAAATTCTCTTTCATCATATTGAATGAAAACTACAAGGGAAAAAGATGCAGGAAAGTCCATTTCTCTGGCTAGCATTCTGAATGTGAGGTGCAAAGAATCAGGACCATTTGTAAAGTTGCGGCACAGAAGATTTATTGAAGCCTTTACACAAGAATCTAGTCAACTAACAGTCAGCACTAAATTGTACTAGATAAGGGCCAATGGACTTGAAATGGGGCTGGAGTTGGATCTTTTGTGGCAACGCAAGGACTCTAAATTAATGAAGCATTTAACTCCACCCTCCAGCTCTGCCTGCTCTTCTGCTACAATGAAGGGCTTGAGGCAGTTACCTAACTTGGCACAACACAGTTTCATATACTGTACATTCATTTATCTCCTAGTCCATCTTTTCCAATCCATTACTTTTTAGGGAATTCTAAGAAGGGACGCGGTGGCTCAGTGGCTAAGACACTGAGCTTGTCGATTGAAAGGTCGGCAGTTCAGCGGTTCGAATCCCTAGTGCCGCATAACGAGGTGAGCTCCCGTTACTTGTCCCAGTTTCTGCCAACCTAGCAGTTCGAAAGCACATAAAAAGTGCAAGTAGAAAAATAGGGACTACCTTTGGAAGGTAACAGCATTCAGTATGCCTCTGGCATTTAGTCATGCCGGCCACATGACCACAGAGATGTCTTCGGACAGCACTGGCTCTTCGTATTTGAAACGGAGATGAGCACCACCCCCTAGAGTTGGGAACAACGGCACATATGTGCAAGGGGAACCTTTACCTTTACCTTAAGAAGGCTCTAGATTGAGAAAAGCTGTCCTTATCCAAGTCCAGTGATTTTTGTGAGGCAAAACAGTTCAAAATCTGGCCATCTTCAGCTCCTCAGAAGGCTCTGACAAAATCTGATTAAGGAATGGGTGAACTAAAGAACAAAAACGCTAGATATACATGGCCAGGCTCAAATCACAAACTGGCTATGAGGAAGGGAAATAATAATTTATGTTGTTCTGCACACAACCCAAGCAAAACTTCCATGGAGGAGAAATGAAGTAAGTCTGTTCTTTCGCTTCATTTTCCTGAGGCAGAACTTTGAGTACGACATTATCAGCATTGGAAAGGCATCAGTTCAACATAAAGAATGAAGGTGAGACAATACACTAAAGGGAAAAAGAAAAAGAAAATCTAATCTGATCATTTTGGGAGGAAAATGATTTACACACACACACACACACACACACACACACACACACAAGATAGTTACTTTTATATGTGATGTCATACAATTAACGGTGCTGCTTGTTTTTCATTTTTTTTATTTTTAAATTAAAAATTTTGAGTTACTAATAGCCATAAAGAGAAACTTAACATGAATCCATCAGTATCCTTGCCTATCTATAATACATTTTAAAGAGAATACTTTTCCTCGTTTTATTAGCAGTTTACAAAGTGAGAACTTCATTGCTTTTGCTTCTGGAATCACATCACTCCTCTTCAACACCACAAAGTAGGCAAATTCTCATTTATTGGATGGAATGTTTCCCTCTCAGTAAATCCTAAGCATTTCTGCCCAACTCAGCTAAACATTTATCCAATCTGTCCTTGTTATATTTGGGTTATTTCCACAATGAAAACTAGCAGTGCAACATTTCATAGAGGGAGAAAAGCTAATATTTTACTATAATGCAATGGCTTTCCAAAATGACACCTTTCTCATTTTATAATATGCTATTACATTTAACAAGGTTGCTTTCATTTTGTGCTTAGGAATGAAAGGTGCTATATACAAAATGGAAAGTATTATTAAGATGTGAATAAGAAGAAATGTTTTTTTCTAATGCATACAGACTGCTTTAGCGATGACAATGCTAATAATAACAAAATCCAAATGTCAGAGCTCAAAACAAGTGCAATTAGCTTCATTGGTGAAGGATATCAGAAAATGTCATATAATCAGTAGTTCAGCTGATGGAAACTCTACTGAATGAATAAGATGGACATAAAAGGGTCATATGAAATATCTTCACTATATCCATTTTATTTGAAATATATATCCTTCCTTATCGTCTCAACAGCAACTCTAAACTCTCACAGATTATTAACATAACCAAGTGAAAAAAACCAATTCTTTAAAAAGCTGTAAAACACTATATAATGCTATCCAAAACTTATATACCAGCAGCAGTGATAAAACAATTCAACCAGGTGTTTCACCAATAATGTTTAACACTACTATTCAAAAAAATGAAAGGGAAGGAGGGGGAAATTTTGTTTGTACTATGAACCATATTTCTTATTTATTTGTTTGTTTGTGTTTGTTCATTTGTTTAGCATATGGCATATTATACATGGACTAGCAATATAAATTAACATTTCAACTAAATTAGTAGAACCCAATAAAATATAAATGGTAAAAAGATCTATGCTGAAATATCAATGTCTAGGCCAGTGTTGGCTAACCTTTTTGCCATCGCGTGCCAAATGCGGGGGGAGCGTGGGGGGGGTCACACACGCGCATGCCGACATCCATAATTCTATGCACCCCGCCTCCACGCATGTGTACGTGACCCCGCCATGCTCCCCCCGCTTTTGGCACGTGATGGCACAGTGGGCCCGATAGATCTGTTTTCCACTCTCTCCAGGCTCCAGAGCCTTTCTAGGAGCCTGGGGAGGGCAAAAACGGCCTTCCCCACCCCCTCCCAAGGCCCTCCGGAGGCTGGAAATGGCCTGTTTGCCAACTGGTGGGCCCAGAAGGCCTGAAAATCAGTGTGCCGGAGCTGAGTTCGCGTGCCCACCAATATGGCTCTGTGTGCCACCTGTGGCACGCGTGCCATAGGTTCGCCATCATAGGTCTAGGCCATCTAACCATTGAAGTGCAGCATCATTTATATTAAAAAAAAACCCATCAGATATTGGATCGATATATGCCCTCAGCTCAGAGCTGATGACAATGTGATCTATAGTTTGATGTGGGACCCCGCAATCACACTGAGGGGAGGATGCTATGCCCCATTTATACAGAAAGCTCGGCAGATGTCCTGTGAGGTGTGAATCCTCTTTAGGATTGTCCATTGCTGATGTGGTAAGTTCAAAGCCTGGCACTTTTTTTGTGGGTTATTTATATGTCTTCCTATAAATGAGTGTTCAGCAACCCTTTTGGCTTTCCATTGGGAATCAAGTTGTTGAGTAGATGTGGGGGCTCCTTGGATTTGAGCCTTCCTGCTGATAAATGAGGAAAGTCGACATGCACTGGTAGCAGTGAGTTGTTTATAATTTTTCTGTATTCTCTCACTAGTGTATTTTGCCTTCATAAAGCTGGCGGTGCTCAGAACAGGAAGCCAGCAAGTTGGAGTTGTTTTAATACATCCACTTATAATCCTCATGGTGTCATTGAGTCTGGCGTATAACTTACTAATATGGCAGCTCTTAAGTCATACAGGAACACAGTATTCTGCTGCGGAGTAGACCAACCATAGGGCTGATGATCTGAGGTTGGCAGCTGAAGGTCCATACTTAGTTTAACATAACTTCTTTAAGTAGACCTTTGGGGCTTCATATGCTAGTTTGTTGTTAAGGTGAAATCATATAGTTACTCTTTTGCTGGTGCTAGGAGTGAACCTTCAGTCAGTGAAGAATTTTCCCAAGATTTTAAGATCTTTAGATAGGAGGCTATCAACCACCTCCATGTGTTTTTCTTGTACTGCTATGGCCAAATCATCAGTGTATCCAAATTTTGTGTCCCCTTGTTGCTACCATATCTGATATGTATAAGTTGAACAGTGTAGGTGTCATTACAGAGCTTTGTGGGAGGCTGTCTTCTAATTATGTTGTCCCCCATTATTATCTGAAAGGACCTATAACTCAGCATGTTATTAATTAGTCGATATTTTTGCAGGGGATTATATGGCACAGTTTGTATAACCCGTCCTTCCAAACTGTGTCGTATGCCACAGTTAGGTCTATAAAAACTGCCATGTTGAAATCCTGCTTCAATATAGCCCAATAGGCTTATTGAATAAGGGATGGTGTCAAGTCCACCATCTTCAGCTTGGTGCCTCACTGGCATCCTGCCATCTAATGACTAGGAGTGAGGGGCACAAATGGGCAATAAACCTGTACGTACCTATTGTGGGAGTTAGGCGGGATGACAGCTGAGAAAGAGCAGATCAATATGGAACCACTTTGTGCCAGGCTTCTTCAAGGTCTTTTACCCTGAATGTAGAAATTTACCAGCCCAAACACCTCAGTGTTCTCAAAACATTTTGGCAGCATCACATTGGCTGGCTTTGGATTGGTTATGCAGGGGGGAACTGGGAATGAAGGAAATAGTTTTGTGTTGATGCGTGGGAAACTCAGATTCTGCCTGACTTTACCAGCATCTTTTAGTAAAAATACCTTTCACTTCAACCAAATGGAGTTGAGGGTTTTTCTTTCCTAAGGGATCAGACTGGGGCAGTCTGACAGATGGAATGGAACATAAGTTTGAGTAAACAGATAATCCTCCCTTTGCTATATGCTATGTTGAAAAAAAGAATTACACCCCCAACATGCCTGCAATTAAATTGTATGTATAAAAAAACTACATATTAAACAGAATAGTAATACGTAGCTTGGGTCAAATGTTCTTATGTAACCCAATTGAAAATCTCCCTCCAACCAACGGTTAATATTCAAAAGGCAGGGATATCTAGAACATGAAGATCTAAGCACTCATGGAAACATGACTGGAAGAAAACTGGTTTTAAATTATCAGTATCCTAAGTTGGATTTGGTTTTAAGTACTAATCTTACCAGTATGAATTAGTGATTGAACACCTTGGAGGAAGAAAGGCAGAAAAGGACTGCCTTTTGATTTTTTTTTGTCATTTTGAGAGAGAATCCCTTAATAAAATGATAGGAACTTTCATTTAGACTAGAACGCCACAGTGTTACTTTCTCCCATACCTAGGACAGTTATTTGAACTGTAAAATTAATCTAGTTGTGCTAGAATAGGTGCTACTTAATGAAGAAAAGTTTTAGGACTTTTCTAAGTAGGACTCTACTTCTATTTGTTGCCCTTCTTTTATCTCCCTTTCAAAACAGCATGAGTAAGTTTTCCAATTCATTCCAGAACTGTCATGTGTGCAGCCTGTCACAACTTTCATTTCCTCCTGTTTTCTTTCATTTGCCGCCACCCATAACTGACATGCACAAGCAAACAAAAAATGCACAAACTGTTGGTAATTTGAGCATATGATCACACCAGGATCCGAGCCAAAAAGTACAAGAATGTGACAAGATTTTCTGTTTGCTGGAAAATGATTATGTATTTCCATTAAAATGTTGGCAATCACTTGGATAAATATATAACAAGAAGAGTCTTTCATTTCCTGGTTTGGGAGGTGCTAGATATATTTGGACCCTATTGAAATGTAGATTGGATTTTGAAGGTGACTGACATAAATGCTTAACTTTATGGAGGAGTTCTCTTTTAAAAATAGCTGTTGCTTTGTTAGAAAGTTTGGGCAGCATTTGGAATAGTTGCTTTAAATCAATTATTTTGTAATGATTATTTTAAGGAATTTCAGACATTTCAGAAAGAATTTTTCCCAATACACAAGAAGAATACAATCAAATTAAGCATACTAAAATTGCTCAATTTGGACCAGACACTTTAATCTCGTTCAAAAAGCCTGAGATGTTTCTAGTTTTACAGACTCTGCTTATAAAATCAAGCTGATTTCAAATCTGTACCATAAATTTAAATATATATATTTACCTTGAAATTATTGATATTTATGATTTATGGAATGAAGAGTTGGACTATCTCATAATGGAACATCAAATGATGTAAACATCTACAAAAGTTTGTTTTGTTGAACTTCAAGTTGAAAGCTTTTATTCTGAGTTGATTGGATATTTCAAAAAATGTAATAGAAAGAATAGACCATGCATTCAGGCTTTTGTTTTTTTTTTTTTTGATAAACACAAAATAAATTTGAGGATAAATTTATTCATATGATTTGGTCATTTCCGCTATTGTTTTCTTGTTGGAATAATACTGTAACATTCATAAATGGATGTATAGTTAAATGTTCTTATGTTAAAGATGTAAATGCTGTTTTGAATTATATTCCACAATCATGGTATTTGATTCTTTTTGAATGATGTTCGTTATATTAGGCATGGGGGAGAAGCAAGAGAATTATATTGAGAAATCGGAAGAGCACTATTATTGTAGATGTCAAGGACTCAATTCAAGAAATGGGTAACATTAATTTTTCAAAAGGCCATTTTCACTGCCAATACGTTTCCCTTTGGCATTGATTTCATAATATTTTACAATAGATAAATCTTTTTGTTTAATCTGATATATTGCCATTAAATATACATGTGGTATGTTTATGTATTACAGTATATCAATTTAACATGATAATTCTGAGGAGGGTTTGTTCTTTTTTTTTCTTTGTTTGCCCTTTTCATTTCACTTTTCTTTTGTTTGCTTCAGAATATAGCTTAACAATTAATTAGATCATTTGTTGGATGTGTTTATAGTACTTTTTTTTTAAGTCTAGATTCTTGTTTATATTGTTCTATGGTGATTTCTTCATACTCCAGTAGGAGAGGAAGGTTTAGAATAAACAAAGGAAAAGTATTACAAAGGCCTTGTTCTACTCCACAAATAAAAGTATATGATTTAGAATCTCATAATCCTGTGATAAAGTTGGATATAGAGAATGTCATATAAGCATCCATATTTTTTTATTAGGCATCAAAATGTAACAGTGAAAGATTATCATGTCAGAGGTATGCTATGAAGAATAGAATTCCAGTGAGAGAGAGAAGCACAAGTTCTCTCAGGAAATAACAAATATAATTGTGAGTTTATGGGGGATGACGGGATGGAGAAGGAAGACTTTACCGAAGGAAGGCAAAAGTGAACAGTCTTTTAGCAAATAAATATAGTGTTTATTATACTTATTTTCTGATGAAACTGGAGTCCTGAAACCCAGTGGTTTCTTTGAAAGCATGTCAATATGCTTAGAACAAAATGAAAAGAATCTGGAGCAGGGCAGGAAGTATCCTGGGGAGAGAAGGAAGTGACAGTAAATACCTGAGTGGGGAGACAGAACTATAGGGCCGGAAGGCACTTGGAGATCTTTAAGTCCAAGATCCTGCCCAAAGCAAAAGTCCTTATTCCATCCTGGACAAATGATTGTCCAATCTTTTCTTGAAACCTCTAGGGATGGAATACCCACAACTCCTGGAGGCAAACTACTGCACTGATTAATTGTTCTCATAGTCGTGAAATTCCTCCTTAGTTCTAGGTTGGATCTCCCTCTGACAAGCTTACACACTCATTGCCCTTAGATGCTATGGAGAATAAACTGACCCAGCCTTCCCTATGACAGCCTTTCAAGTATTGGAAGACAGCTATCATGTCACTCCTAAGTCTTTTCTTTGTTAGACTAAACATACCTAATTCCATTAGCTGTTCCATCATATGGTTTAGCCTCCAGAGCCTTTAGCATCTTTGTTCTTCTATGAATCTTTCTAGGAACTCAGCATTTTTATTGTAGTATGGTGACCAGAACTGGATGCGGTATTCCAAGTCTGCCTTAGTAGTGCAGTATAGAGAAATGCCATCACTTCTCGTGACCTTGATGATATCCCCCTCTTGATGCAGCCTAGCATAGCATTGGATTTTTTGGCAGCTTCTGGTATACTGCTTGTTCATACTTAAGTGATGATCCACCAAGACACCTAGATCCCTCTCAAATACTACTGGACTTCCTATCCTGTACTTGTGCATTTGATTTCTCCTACCTAAATGCAGGACTTTACTTTTCTTATCACTGAACTGCATCTTGTTGCATAGGCCCCAATAGGTCCATCAAGATCTTTCTGTATCTTGAGTCTATCTTCCAATATGTTAGCAATGTGCTTAGTGTTGTTTGTAAATTCAATGAGAGCCTCCAATCACCTCATCTATGTCATTTATGAAGATGTTAAAGAGTACTGGGTCCAAAACAGAAGCTTGAGGTGCCTCATACATGCTTCCTTCCAGATAGATATAACTGGCTGTGGTTGATCAGCCAACTGCAAATCCATCTGGTGTTGGTACTGTATATCCTGCATAGTTCTGTCTTATCAAGAAGTAGCCTGTGGCCTACTTTATCAAATGCCTTATTGAAGTCTAAGTACACTATATCTACAGCAGGGCTGTCAAACTCCTAGCCCATGGACCAGATGCATCATGTGCTGGCCATACCCATGCCTGGTTTAGTGAAGGAGGAAAAAGTCCCGATACATCATGTGATGCCACCATGATGACATGAGTTTGACTCCTGATCTACAGCATTTCCTAGATTCACTAATTTAGTCACTTTATCAAAGAAGGCAATAAGGTTTATTTGGCATGATTCAATTTTAATAAACTCATGCTTTATTTGGGCATTTATTATCTCATTTTTAAGAGTTTCCCAAGCAAACCTGAACTGTTTTTCTCTCTAAAATTTCCATCCATGAAATCCATCCTCTTCTCATTGAGCGTGGGGCCAGCAGTCAGGAATGGGTTAACTCCTCTCTGATCTTGATGGATCGAGTCTGCAAGTTGAGAAGCTCCTCCTCTTCCTCTAGCTCCCCAGCTTTCAGACTTGGTCTGATTTGGATCAGACACACCTTTCTGAGCTGCCCTAGTTCTTGATCGTTGGCACCGAGAAAAATCAGTTGTTTGCCTCTTGCTCCCTAATTTTATTAATTCTAATATGAATTCTAATATGATATGCCCAAACTTCCCCTAGCATTCCTACTTCTACTGTCTAACCATTTCATTCCTATTTGTAACAATTAAGTCTAGTGTAGCTGTCCATCTAGTTCCCTCCTCCATCTTTTAGACAACAAAGTTGTCAGCTAGGCATGTCAGAAACCAGTGCAGTAGACATCAGGGGAAGGTCTAAGTGTGTAGTCCATAAGATATCTGTGCATGTTTCTATGCCTGTCTCTATGCATATATCTATGCATAGATATAAGATATCTATGCATGAGAGAGTCTGTTGGTTAAAGTACTGGACTGGGGGCAGGAAGAACTAGTATCTAGTCTACATTTAACCAAGCAGCTAATGTTGGGCCAGTCCCTCTGTGTCAGCCCAAGTATCATAGGGTTGTTGTAGGAGGGGAAAACAGGAGGAAGGAGTGCATTTATGCTGCCTTGATATCCTGGATGAAAAATGGGATATGAAAATAGTAACAGTCCATTTGCTTGTTTTTGTATGGGGTGTGTCTTGCCCAGTACATATACAGATATGCTTCTACATGTGCATGTTTTGTTTGTGTACATGTGTGTCTCCAAGTAGCATCAATTGCCCTCCATGATGCATATTTTAATGTGGCTGTATACACAAATATATGATTTGGTACCTAAGGCACCTTTGATTCATATGTAGGATATGAAAAAAATACTCTTCTTTTACCTTCATCAATTTGCTTCCTGTCCAAATTCACCCGATCACAGTTTCTGCATGAGCAATTCCCACCTCCTGGACAGTCATTGTGTGAGACACACTCTAAAATTCCACCTATACACTGAGCTGCTTAAGAAGGATGTGAATGAAATCCCAGCTAAGCTACAGAAAATACCAAAATGGTCAGATTATTAGTAGATTGCAGGCTATAAAAAATTAGCAGCATTGGAGCTCAATGTCTCCTGAAAAATCCCTCATAGCAACGCAAAAAGCTTGAATCATATTGTCTGTGACAATTTTTAAGGCTCTGTTTCCAGGCAATGGTGCCATTAGGGAAGGACAATGCACAGAAATCTGATACCACACTTAAGAAAAGGCATCCAAATACAGCTGAATTTTTGACAAAAGCAAAGTTATGCACATTAGCTTCCAGAGAGGTATACATTACTTTCAAAACAATTTGATTATATTCTGTACTCTGCATAATAAATTCTGTACTCTGAATTTACTAAATACACTTTAGCTTTTTGTATAATGAGCAAGATAAAGGACAAATACAGATAGTCCTTGACTTAGAACAATTAGTGTAGTGACTGTTCAAAGTTACTGAAGTGCTTTATGACCATTTTTCACACTTATGACCCTTGCAGCATCCCCATGGTCATGTGATTTACATCCAGATGCTTGACAACTGGTTCATATTTATGACAGTTGCAGTGTCCCAGGGATCACCTTTTGTGCCCTTCTGGCAAAGTCAATACGGAAGTCAGATTCACTTAACAACTGTGTTACTAATTAACAACTGCAATGATTCACTCAACAAATGTGGCAAGAAAAGTCATAAAATACGGCAAAACTCACTTAGCAAATTTCTCACTTAGCAACATAAATGTTGGGCTCAATTGTGGTTGTAAGTTGAGGACTACCTGTAATCACCAGAACCAGCTCACCACAAATTCAAGAGAGAAGGATCAGTTCTTACATATTCAGTCTACAAAGCATCCTTAAGCTTATAAATCATAAGTTTGTTCCATGAAATTGTTAAGAAGCCTTTTTGGCAGCTTCTTCACCTTTGTTGAAATGTCACTAAAGTTGCCTATTGTCACCCAACAGCTCAAGCAGTTTCATAGAATTCATCTGAATTATTTAGTTGGAGTTTAATACCATTAATTGTACTTTTAAACATTTTTAATCCAGGACTATGGGGTAATCATGATTATTTTATTTATTTATTATTTATTTTATTAGTTTGATTTATATGTCGCCCTTCTCTGGAGACTCAGGGTGGCTTACAATGCTTTTTAAGCAATAGCCTTCATACTTTTGTATATACCTGCTTAGTAGGGCTTTTTTAGCCCCCCCCCCCCCAGCGGTGTTCTTTTTTATACAAAGTCAGCTAATTACCCCCACAAACCGGGTCCTCATTTTACCTACTTCGGAAGGATGGAAGGCTGAGTCAACCTTGAGCCTGGTGAGAATTGAACTCGCAGTAATTGCAGGCAGCTGACAGCTGGCAGCTAAATACTACTTTAACAGTAGTTTAGTCCACTGCGCCACCAGGCTCAGATTATGAAGTGAGGCCATTTCCAAAAGTTGAACTGAAATACAGTATACTATTTACTCACAACCATCATAGGAGGAGACACTCGTCGCTTCTCCTAATGGCAATCGTGATAGGCTGAAGTTATAAACAATGATGACATGAGATGATTCACCAGCTGATGGAACCATGCAATAACTTTCGCCTGCTCCAGTAGTAAAGGTATCAGGTCCAATGTCATGAGAATAAGGATCCCTCAGAGTAAAATGTGGCACAGAGTAAAATGTGGTTTCCTAGTTTGGGATGTCAAGGTTTTAACTATAAACACAAAACTAGGGGGATTTACATTCCCATTGTGGGAATCATTTGGAGGCTGCCCAACCCCATTGAGGGGAACAGGGTAGCTTCTCTTTCTGCTTCTCAGATTTCTTTTTCTCTCACTTTTTCTTTTCTTCAATAGAAGGCTGACAAGTAAAAGACTCTTCACTCTTCCTACCCTCTGAACACATTGCTTGAAATTACATCATGGAGTATACTGAAAGCAGCCCGGGAGCTGCAGGTGTTCTTTGTAAGTAGTGCAAGAATTTGTTCTCACAGTCAGTGAAAAACAAGATAATAGAAATTCTGACTGTTGCAAAAACAAATGGTAGATGGAAATAGGCCAGCCTGTGCAAAGGAGGGAATCAAGCAATCTATTATGTAGGATGGGAAGGGAAAGGAAATATACGAGAGTTTGAACACTGTTTCTATCAATCTTGGATCACAGCGTTTTAATCACAGCATAGCTCTCGTTGAATTTTTTGTTTTGGTTATGGCTTCCCAACTTTCTTCAATAAATATTGTCATAAATTCTTGAATTTCTTGTGAATCTGCCTAAGTGGCTGTAGTTCTGCCCACTGGATGAAGTCTGACAAGTAGAACTCGGGAGCTGCATCTGTGCCTTTAACAGTTGACTCCCATAATAAGTTTGTGTATGTTTTTTTTTATTAAATTAAGAATGGACAACCTTAATCATATCAAGTAATTTCTGTGATTTCCTTTTCATGATATTGAACAGGGACTATCTCTTGTTTCTACTTGGTGCCACAGAGACAATACAAGCTGATTCACATGTGTGACCCTTCATCACTTATTTACTGCAGCATTAAGTAGTGACTTGATTTGCATGGGTGAAAGAACCATTGCATGTCAAATACTTGAGCATTATCTCAGATAATGTCAAGCACAATGTTGCTCAATAACTGTCCTTTTCATATGCAGCTATGAGTCACCAAGTAATAAGTTATCAAATGATAAATGCCAGTGTATGAATCAGACCACACAGTGTTCCTCAAGAATGATTTCAAAACCCTCCCAACATTGCCTTTTAATCTTCACACGTTCCAATCTCTAGGTTACTGGAAATGGAACGAACCTGACATGGGATACACTGTCTCGGAAAAAGTAGGAACAATGTCCCTCCTTCCAACCCCATCAAGCACCCCTCTTTATTTTGGCATCTTACACAGAAAATCCCAGTGGGAGTCTTCCTAAACACAGCAGCAATCAATTCAATAAAATGCCTCTATATAATGGAAGGGGCAGTTGTATTTTATGCAGATGTATGGTTCCTGATGTCCTAACTATTCAAGATTAAGAGCATATCTCCCGTGCATCCATGGCTATATTTGCATACACATTTCTTTCCTTAACTATTGGATATAAATGCAGGGTCACATCATTATCAGAATGAATACATAAAGGGCTAAAATAAGAAGACTCAGAAATTTAACGTAGCTCATTTCATCTATAATCCTCATTCATCACTTACAGTACATTAGAGACATATTTTAACAGTCAAAGGTCACAATGCAGACATTATTAAAAAATCTGGGCAATAAACTAGCATGGTATACTGAATAATAATATTACACAATAGGATGGTGATGATCAAACAGAATTTCACCAAGTCACCATCAACCTTCAGCTAAGAGAAAGATAATAATTTCCTCCTTTGAACTTCCATGAAAATTGAAAAGAACCATTGTTTAGATCTTTCCACCTCGTGGAAAGCAAACAGCAACAATACTTGTGTGACAGATTTAACTTCCATCAGGCTAGGGCAAAGGTGCTCTTGCAAAGGAATACTATTAAATCTCCTTTCTGGCTGTGATGGCCGCAAAATACCAAATCTAAGCTAAAGTAAGAGCCATGAGTGAGTTTGGTATAAAATATTAGCATAGTAAGGAGTTGCTGAAAAGTGTATTCCAATCAAAGAGGGTAGAAAAGTGTTTAACTCTTTCTATTATTTCAAAAATCTGCTGTTTTAGCTGAGACAAGGCCCTTTTGAATTATATCAAAGTCAGATATTGGACAGATAACCTGCTGAATTTTAAGTCCAAACTAATACTTGTCATTCATGATAATGTAAAATTGTCTTGTAAGTTCAAGGAGGTTGAGAAGCTCACAAAGAAAATTAATTTAAGCCAAAATTTCAAGTGGCAAAGCCATTTTAAATTAGCATTCTCACTAGGGACGCTCTAGGAATTCATTTGAAAGTGAACAGTCTTGACTTTCTGAAAGCATATGCAGTTATACAATTATTCTGATGTTGTCTAAATTTTATGAGGCAATTTTGGACTTATGAAATGCAGGAAAAAAGGCAGAAAAAGTTGCAGTCTTGACCATAAACTGAATGGTATATAAAATGTGCTGGATTTCCATCTTGATTATTTTAAATGTGGAAATGCAATGAATAAGCATTTGCATAACTTATGTGGATGAAAAGATACAAGTAGTCCTCGCTTAACAACCATTTGTGCAGTGGCCATTCAAAATTATGAGAGTACTAAACAAATAGTGGTTATGAGCAGTTGTGAGAAAAGTGATTGTTATTTGCACTTCAGAAGCGTAGCTGCCACCATGGGACAAAACAAAACGCTTCTCAATCCCACCCCATTTCCCCCATATGTTCATTTATTCATTCACAACTTTACTCACAGGTAACCAAGCTAGTTCTCCAGCTACCAGTAATAAGGGAGCCACGCCCTAGCATTTTCAAGGCAGCCTTATCCCACACAGGCCCTTAGCTTACAAAAGCAAATGTTAAGAGTACCCGCTCTCCTCTGATCTTCAGCCAATTTAACAATTATGGACTGAGGATAGCATCATATTTTTACACTTTAACCATCCCTAAGTATAGAAGAGTCTTCTCTCTTGCTCGTTTCAATGTCTTGCCCTCAGAATTGCTGGACGGACCATTTAGGAGGCACCCGATAAGTGAGCGGTTATGCCCCTGTGATAGAGCTGAGGTTGAAACTGTGGAGCATGTTCTTTTATACTGCCCTATGTATAACGCAGGACTAAATTACTGTCTCTCTTAGAAACAGATCTCTCTGGATCCAATGCTAGTAATTTGACCTTATATTGTTTAGGGGATGACTCCTCACACATTACTTTTCAGGTTTCTAAATTTTTTTTAAGAGCTGTAACTATTAGAGGAGAATGCTGTAATTCCTCTCAGCCAAGGCTTCTGGTAGCCAACTGTTTATTATGTTACTTTCCCCATGTTCTTTTGAAATTATAGTAGTTGTACTTTGGTCTGTGATCGCAAATAAAAGTTATTATTATTATTATAAATGTTAAGAGTAAATTGGGTGTAGGAGGAAAGGAGATAGCAAATGACAGGATAGCAGAGGTGACCTTTGCAGATTGATAGCTATTACAAGCAGGCAAGTCAAGTGCCAGGACCACAAACTACAGTGAGCAGCATGTCCTGTTGGGACGTCTGCTCAGAATTTGCTGGAAGCTCAGTAACTATTAGAAGAACAATCATACTCAACCCAACTAGTATAAGAACTTTTGGAAGGAGGCGAACTTTACAGAGTTATAGACTTTTATGTAAACAGTGATTACTGAATGTTAAAGTTCAGAATGGCCAAAAGGATAGAAATGGGGGGGGGGGTGTAGATAGGCAGGTGGCAGGAAATTGAAGCAGAAGCAAACACAGCAGGGCAGGAGAAGTGTGAAGTCCTTGCCTAACAACCAAACCCAGAGCTATTAAAATGACTGCCGCTAAGAGTTGTCAAAACATAACTTCACTTCAACCCTTTACCTAGCAATGGAAATTCCAATCCCAATTAGGGTTGTTAAGTGAGAACTATTTGTAATCTGATCCACCAGTCTTGAGTCTTTATGAATTGCTCCCTCTGATCATAACTAAAGTATAAACCAGTGGCACAACAATAATACAGGAAACTTAAAATGTCTGCTGTTCTGCTTTCCTTGAGTTGTATATTGCGATTTTCACATAGTAGATCCCTGGCACAGACTGTTAGTTTTTAAAATAATAGAAGTGTGTATGTGTTTTTTTCATTGATAGCACTGACTAAAATCCAACCCAGAAAGAATGTGGACTTAATTTTGCAAAATTCAGCTTAATGCAGGAAGAAATCATGTACACAATGCACATATATCTCAGATTAGAAGCACTTTCAATCTTTTGTGCCACTTTACAAAAGCTGCTTTCATACTTCGATTCTCTGAATCTCCCATTTCCAGAACATTTAAAAGAGAAACTGGTTCTTCCAGAATCTGACTAAATTCAGCAAGGTCAAAATAGCCATCAGACTTTTGAATAAATATACGAGTTTCTAAAATCTCTATGGAGGAGGATGTATATTTTTTCCTACTTCTAGTCAAAATGGAACTCATTTATTGGCATAATATTTGCTTCCCTTGCCTTTCAGAAATACGAAGTTATGCTTGATGATGCATGAACAAGGAGTTCGTGCAACAAAATTACTCCTGCTTGGTACTATCTCAAATAGCATGCATAGAACTGTATGTTTGAAAGCTTCTCTAAAGCAGGAACACAGCAGCCAGGAAAACAGCATAGTAGGGATTCTTCCCAAACTTTTTCTATGGGAAACAGATGACCAGGTAATTTCCTATCTGTGGTCCAAAGCAGTACAAGAGCAGAGTACAAGCCTTAGTCTAGTCAGCTCATTAATACTTTGTCTGCTTGGAATATCTCTTCATGTTTCCAAACAGAGAGCATTCGAATCACATACAACTGCTAGGCACATCAGGGATTGAGGTTATGAACATTTCCACTCTCCTACTGATTTCTCTTTCCCTCTTTTTCTACTTCATATGCTGATGATGCTAGCTGGGTCCATTGACCTCTTCTTGTTGAGGAAAGACAAGTCTCAGATGTAGGAGGTAAATTTTTTCAGGATTCTAATTACTTGCACTCTTCCGGATGCAAGGATCTACACTTTTCCAAGGATTGCAGAGATAATAGTACAAAGTGATCAATTTTTTTACATGGGTAATTGAACCAATGTTTTTTTCTCTTCTTCTGATTTTGGGGTAATTTTTTTTTAAAAAAAGAAACTGTGTTAGGCCTATTGTAGGGCTTTTACTACAGGTTTTATATTTTCTGCTTGGGGGGAAAATGGAAAAGTGTCACCTGCTTCCAATAATTGAATAGTAGAAGGATTTTATGGAGGTTCCCCCCCAAAAAAGATTTTTGGAATGTGCCTTTGTTAAATCTACATCTCCATTATACTTTTATAAACATTTAAAGTTATTACTGAGGTGGACATAAGTTATAAAGAACTGAATATCCCAATGAATCAATGCCAAATAGTTTTTTTTAAAAAATGCATAATTCTTATGAAATTACGTGATCTGAAGAGAAAGCAGAATATGAACTTAAAATAAGATTAATGAATCAATATTCTTTTTCATGTTCATTAAACTGCCCACAGAATGCTTTGAAACATATGGACTCACTGTATTAGTACTCTATTATAATCTGATATCTACAAGCCTGTTAATATATGGTACAATTACTGTTATACTTAAGGATGTGAATCTGCTTTTGAATGATATATGAAAAATCTGGAATTTATTACTATATGATGGATTTTCTCAGTGTATAGATGGGCTGGTAATAAGGAAGATCACTATTCGGCTTTGTAAATTTACACTTATTTATCCCAAATTTATTTATTTTATTTTATTTATTTATATTAAATTTATAGACCGCCCTTCTCCCTGAGGACTCAGGGCGGTGTACAGCCGGAATTAAAAAACACATAATATAAACAATAAGAACAATTAAAAATAGAATAATAAATTTCGGCTCAAATTAAAATACCAATCCCCATTAAATTTAAAATTTAAAATTTAAAATACTGCTTGAGCCAGCCCGGCTTGTTTGAAAAAGTAAGTTTTCAGGGCACGACGGAAGGCACTGAGGTCTGGGGTTTTCCTTATCTCAGGGGGTAACTGATTCCAGAGGGTAGGTGCCCCCACAGAGAAGGCTCTCCCCCTGGGGGTCGCCAGCCTACATTGTTTGGCTGACGGCACCCCGAGGAGGCCCTCTCTGTGGGAGCGCACGGGTCGATGGGAGGCCACTGGTGGCAGCAGGCGGTCTCGTAAATAACCAGGTCCTAAGCCATGGAGCGCTCTAAAGGTGGTAACCAAAACCTTGAAGTGCACCCGGAAGACCATCGGGAGCCAGTGCACCTCACGCAGGAGAGGTGTCACACGGGAACGCCATGTCGCTCCCGTAACCACCCGTGCGGCTGCACTCTGCACCAGTTGGAGCCTCCGGGTGCTCCTCAAGGGGAGCCCCATGTAGAAAGCATTTGAATTATGAACCACATTTATTCATTCATTCATTCATTCAATTTATGTGGCCAATCATTTCAAGCATACTGTATGATTCTGGGTGGCTAATAAGGAATAAAAACAGTGAAAACATCATAACAGAAAAACAATAAATAAGTATTCCTAGCTGCCAAAAACAGAATTAAATTTTACAAAAAAAACTAATTGTTTTGATTCAACAGTAATGCACTGAGCTTGGCTAGGTTCAGTAAATTTAAACATTTTGTGAAAGCAAAAGAAGGAATTCCAACTTGAAGATAACCTTTTCTTGCTGATGGATATGTTCATGTACAGATTTTAAGCCAAAGGCGTTAAACAGTATATAAACACACTGCTGCTGGAATGCCAATTGCTTAGCAGAGAAAACACATAAACATGTTTGTATATGAGTAAGCGAATTGGGTTCCCACTTTATCTGTTTACTTAGATTTATGGCCTAAAATACCAGGGACATAAGAATTTTCCTCATCTCTCACCAACTATGCAAAGCAATTGATTATTATTTTACAGAAGAGGAACTGAGGCAAAGACAGTGGGAAATGGCCCTATCAAATGACTGCTCCTAGGTTTGTTTGTTTTTTATCCATGCAGTTGGTAATATAATGTTTAAAGATTATCTTAATCATCTAAAATAATTAAGGGACTGTCTTTAAAGAAGGAGATGGTGGATAGTTTCTGAAGATTATCCAAACTCTAGAAGACCACAAGGTCTGTTCCCATCTTTTATTGTATGTTCTGTTGATCTTCATTTGGCTTTTGGTGCATAACCCTCCTATTCTAATGTTCACTAAGCATCTTCATGGAAAGGCTGCAAGACAAGCACTGACTAGATAATGAATTGGGTTGTTGTTGTTGTTGTTGCTGTATTCCTGTTTATGAAACAAAAACAAAATCTCCTTCACTTTCACCGTGTAAAAGAAAGGGGCAAGAACGTGTATAAGGATAAAAGCACCATAGCATTCTAAAAGAAAACCAGTAATTGCAACCAAAGCTTTAAAAAAGAATCCACCCTCATCACTTCAAAATACTTTGCAACTATGATTTTAAAAAAAAAAGCAGATGTCAAAAGAAACCTAAAATATTGACTCATTTTAGGTGGAATAAGATTAATGTTTGCAGTGTATAATAACAATCACTTAATGTACCGGGAAAAGAGCCATTATCGACAAATTATGAACCATGACTGGAAACGGATGAGCAAGCTTCTGCCGCGCCTCTGTTCAACAATAGGCACACAAAGAAAAACATCTAAGGACTCTATCTTAATTGTTCATAAAATATTTCCATATAAATGTTTGCTTAGTGGGTGAGCTGGGATGTTCAGAGACACCATCTCAATCCTTTATTTCATAACCAAAAAAAAAAAAATTCATCTCTTAGGGTTGATGACATTGACGCCGACCCCAAATTTTGCAGCTCAACAAGTATGTAATCTCTTTACACTTTTAGCAAGATCCAAAGGGCAACAAAAACCAAGGTTATCAAGAACTGATCTAGAGCGGGATGGCTAAAGTTTTTAGGTTACAGTAATTTATCTGGGTCATCTACTTCAATGTTTTCAGTGTGTGAAGCCAGACAGTGATTTAGAAAAACAAACCAATATGTTTTATGGCTCAACGTGATATGTGAATTAGGATACTGTAGTTTCAAGAAATTATGAGCGAAACAAACGATGGCTTAAATTAATGAATGGACTTCTTATATGATTCAGAGTCAGCGGCAGGATCCACATACAAATTGCCTTGCTGGGAGCCCCTTCTTCTATGCATGCTAGTGACCTCCATCCATGCTCATGACCTGTGGTGATTTATAGTATTTTGGAGGTTTATGATTCTTGAGTCATTTCCAAAGGGGGGAAAAAATAGCTGCTGTGAACAAGTGAAAGCAGTCCCTACACAATACACCAAAGAAATTGGATGTGGAAGCATTGTTAAAAACACAACAGTGGTAGCTCTATTCCGCCCATCTTAAACAGAAACCGTGTCTCTGGGTCTATATGAAGTTCCTTGTGGGTTAACAATCTTCCTAGTAAGAAGGTTTCCCATATCTGTCTTAAAATATCATATTTCCCATCATAATGTTTTGAGCTTCTTGTTTCTTTATCAGAAGCAAAATCTTCTTTCTCCCCCCCCCACTCCTATTGGCACCCAATCAATAAAGCTGCACCACAATCCATGTATCATGGGATTCTGAATCTGACAGCTATTGTTAACACATCACTCAAGAAGGCTGGAGTTGAATTTATATAATGCCAACAGGGCAAAGTGACACTTCAGATTCCGTTTACAGCCTTTGTTTGGTGAAGGTTGGCAAAGAAAAAAAAAAGATGACCGTATGACAAAAGTGTTACGCTATCCCGAGGCACAACCCTGTAGGGATAGGGCATCGTTCCTTCCCTACAACCTATGGGTTTTTTTCAGCATAAAACAAAAGTGGTCCTGTTCATTACCATGTATGACTTCAGATTCAGCCCTGATGAAACCTTTTGTGTTTACTCAACATGACAGCATCCACTGCTTCTACCGCTTTAAGCCCATTCATTACTAAGTTGATCAAACTTTGCTGGCAATGCAAAGAAACATCTAACTCTTACTGTAAGTGAGTAATACCAGATATATCCATATGGATTATGAGGAACAAAGAGATTGATTGAAAGCAATTAAAATGTAGTCTGTTGGGATAGGAGGAAAGAAGTCGGAAGCCCTGCTGGGTTTAACTAAAATGAGAAGCAGAGAACAGATTGCTGGGAAAGGGAAAGAAGAAAGGAAAAAGAAAGGAGGAGGAGAAAGAGGAGGAGGAATATAACATAAAAGGACTTGTAGATGAGGAAGCACTTTTGGGGATCTACACAAAGAAAGAATAATAGGAGCTGCAGTGTACTGCAAGAATTCTTAACATATGTAAAGTGGAGAATTAATCAGCAGAGAAGCCAGCCATCAGGAAACTACTAGGGCAATTAAAAAGAACCAACAAAGATATTGTTTCACTTCTAATTTATATGCCACCAGGTACACATGAGGATAACGTCGTAGATTCAAGGAAGGAGGTAAGTTGCTAATTCTGAAAACAGCAAGACCGACCTTCTATTTTTTCTTCATCAACATCAGACTTGCTTAGCCCTGATCAAGCATTATACCAGTAGCTATACTATACAGATCGAAATATATATATAAATAAATATATAGATCAAAAGGTCAGCAGTTCAGCAGTTCAGCGGTTCAGCGGTTTGAATCCCTAGTGCCACATAATGGGGTGAGCTCCCGTTACTTGTCCCAGCTTCTGCTAGCCTAGCAGTTTGAAAGCACGTAAAAAATGCAAGTAGAAAAATAGGGACCACCTTTGGTGGGAAGGCAACAGCGTTCCGTGCACCTTTGGCATTTAGTCATGCCGGCCACATGACCATGGAGACCTCTTTGGACAGCGCTGGCTCTTCAGCTTTGAAACGGAGATGAGCACCACCCCCTAGAGTCAGGAACGACTAGCACATATGTGCGAGGGGAACCTTTACCTTTACCATTATACTATATAGATAGTCCTTGCTTACCAACTGTAATTGGATTGGGAACTTCAGTGCTAAACAACACAGTTATAAGGCACAAAAACTCATGGCCATGACATCTTAAAACCAGAGCTCTGGCAATTCTGGTTGTAGTTAGGCAAATCCCGCACAGTTGCAGTGTCCTGCAGGCATGTGATTGCCATTTGCAATCACCTCTGGTTTCCCCATTGACTTTGTATGCTAGAAGCTGGAAGTGAAAATTGCAAATGGCAATCACATGACCAAGGAATGAAGCAATATAATTGTTAGCCAGTTGCCATGAGCCCAACTCACAATCATGCAACGGCTGCAACTACAAGGATCCATTGATCCTTGTTCAGCACTGTCATAACTTTGAATGGTTGCTGGCTCTCTAGCTCCTAACAGGCATACTGTAGGCAGAAGGCCTACTGGGGCTCCTACTCATATTTGAACTAGATCAGCAAACAACAGCCTGTGGGCCAAATCCATCTTGATGCCTGTTTTTGTATAGTCCATAAATTAAGAATAGAGTAGGTAGGTGGCAGATTGCCAGGCCCAATGCTCAACCAAGTTTCCAGGAGGCTGCTGGGGAAAGCCCATGTTGGACAGCCATGGTATCCTGTTAGCAAGCTCCTTACTGGTGAGCCAGTATTGTCCAATGGCTTCTGTGCTTCTTGGTCTGAATCCCTGCCAGTTATGCCTGTGCTAATGCCAGAGCTAGATGACTATTGATCTAATCTACAAAACTGTATATTCTATGTCCATGGCTCAAACAATGAATATGATTACAGCTACTGCATACTAAATTACATGATGATTTTATTGTTATAATTATTCAACTACGAGACTGTTTGCCTTGCTATACAAAGTAGAGAATTAGAAATATCCTATAATATCCAGTACAGATAGTCCACGACTTCTGACCATTCGTTCAATGACGGTTCAAAATTACAACAGCGCTGAACAAGTCTTACGACCTATACTCAAGATTATGGCTGCTGCAGTGCCCCTGTGGTTATGTGATCGCAATTCAGGTATTTCGCAATCCATTTGCGCTTACAACCATCTTCAGGGATGCTGCCACTGCTCCTCCACCTTTCCCAGCTGGAACCCTTGGGCTGCATCCCCATGGGCCTTGGGCCTTCTCCCTGCCCCATTACGCCTTGTTCAATTTACCCCTTCTGAAGATCTTCTTTCCAAACATCCCTTCTGAGAGATCATGAGAATTGGAGCTACTTCCAAAATGGCGCTTGCTTCCATGAAGGGGCAAGATGTCTTCTTTTTGACAGGGCATCTAACTGGTGCAATACCTGGCCATGTAAAGAGGTTGCATCACCCCATTCTGGAAGCAACCACCATTATCAACATTTCTCAGAATGGTGCAACCTTTCAAATCGTGCCCATCTGAGAGATCATGCGAATGGTGACCATTTCCAGAATGGCACAAGGTAGCCTCTGGAGAAAGGCCATGCATCGTATTGGCTCGGCACCCTTTCTGAAAGGTAATCCTCAGAAAAAGTGAGTAAAGCAAGGCACAGTGGGGTGGGGGAAAAACCACACAGCAGGGTGAGAAAGTGTGCAAAAAAAGGCCCTGGGAACCCCAGTGCAGGTCATTTGTGAGCTGGGAAGTTGCTGCATAGGTGCACAGGCCTGGGCCAGCACTAGGTCCCCCTAGGAACACCTCTAACCTCTGAGACTTCCAAGTTCCACTTAATGCTAAGAACGGAGAGAGGCAGCGTTGTGGTCATTAGGCAACTCGATCACATTGGTGCTTCACTTAACAACCACAATGACTTAGAACAATAATTCAGGGCTCAATTGCGGTCATAAGTCAAGGACTACCTATAAATCCAAATCAAGGCTGCATTGATTATAAATTTAAGGCTATATGACTGCACAGTGCCTAAATTTAAAATTGCAATCTATCAAGAGATGGGACTTGGCACTCAGTGACTGGGTTGTGACTACTGCTTCTGTGTGGGCATGGAATTTCTTCTGCATAATTTCAGTTGGCTGAAACTCTTAACTTTCTGACCTTTATCTGGGATGTTATCATTTATAAATCAACTTTAATTTCATGCAGCTTTGGCCAAGCTGCTTGGGCATCCTATCAACACTGTTTCCCTCTTTGAGTCAGGGTTGATTGGCCGATGAAATAGTTCCACTCATCCTAATTTGGGGGCTAATATTTATGAATTAAGTCAATTTTAATCAGAAAATGAAAAGGGAAAAAGATCCAACTAAGCCACATGGCACACAACTGAAACCTTTGTACTATTGTCCAGACTGGATTATGTTCTTTTGGTGTAGACATGTGGGCTTAATGCTCTCTGCCTCTCCCTCTTTTTTGGCATTTATGTGGCTGTCAACTTGAATTTCAAGTTGCCATTTGCATTTTATGGCTTCATTTCAGACTGGACAAACACATAAAGGGCTTCGAGTGGAAGAGAGAAAGGAAAGCCTAAGTTTCTGGAGCTACCAAACTATTGTTCCTTGATTTTTTTCCCCTGTTTTTTTTTTCAATGTAAAGTCAGATTCCAGATGGTAAAAAGATGTTGGAGACTATTTCATTGTTCAGAAATAAAGATATTTCCATCTGTTGGTTGTCTCTAATTCGGTTTTCATTCACTTAAGAGGCCATACAATTAAAACTATGTTGCAAAATTAAATCTTTTAAAGGGAAAAACAGAGCAACTTTTTGCCCTGTTTTTAAGCAACTTTTTTATAGGGGGTATACTAAAATATCTTACAGTTGAACAGACTCAGGAAGCCATTTACCACCAAGATATCAAGATCTTTGCTATCTGTTCTGGATGCTTAGCAAAATGTTGAGAAGTTGGCATTTTCAAGACCTTGCCATCTAGCACTAGGAGTTGAGAAATCATTTGTTTCATACATTTCTGCAAACATACCTAATTAATACTTCTCAAACATACATGTATATTAATATACACTTCCGAATTGGAATGCCAGACAAAACTTCTTTTTCAGAAAATGGCAATACTGTTCATTATTTTTTTAAAACATGCATAAGAAATTATGTACACAAAATGGATCTCTTAGAGAAAATTATCCATATGCATGCGTATACATCTAGAAAATATTGCTGACAAGGCAAAAGCAAATAAAACCTGTAAATTAAATGAAATGTGAAAGAACAAAACTGCCTTTTTCCTTAAAATTGCCACCAAACACAGCGTTGAGGGAACCCAAATTTAAAGAAAAAAGGAAACAAACACCAAAAAAATGGTCATTCCCACATAACAGTCATCTTTTATAACAGCCTTCCCTAATTTAGAATTGTCTGTAACTCTTGAGACTACAGCCACCAGAAACCCAAGAAAAAGAAGTGGCAAATAAAGTAGTATAAAGTATCATAGAGTCTCTCCTTTATCACTCTTTAAAAAGTGTCATTTGATTTTGGATTTAGCCCCAATTGCATCCTGTTTTTATCTATTGCCCACATATCACAGATAGGAGGTTAATCAGTCTGAAATCAAACAAAGCCATGATAGGACTGTAAATTCACAACTTTGATGTGGTGCTTTGAAGAAAGAAGAACAGCCTGATCAGCTGCCGAATGCAGGTCAGCCTTCAATTTGTACTGTGGAAGGAATAAGGAAGAACATGAGGTTGATGAAGGGAGATAAAGTATCTATTTATTTTTATTTATTTATTTTATTTAGTTTGTCAAACATTTACAAAATAGCAGGTATAAGTATAAACATGGACATGAACACAGGAAATGAGTTCAAATAAATGGGAACAGTAGGACAGGGCCAGTGCGCTTATACACGCCCCCTTTACAGACTTCTAAGGAATGGGGTGAGGACGTCCACGGTAGACAGTTTAAGGTTGAAGCTGTGAGGATTTGAGGATGTAACAATGGAGTCAGGTAGTGCATTCCAGGCGTTGACCACTCTGTTGCTGAAGTTGTATTTTCTGCAATTGGGTTTGGAGCAGTTTACCTTGAATTTGTATCTATTGTTTGCCCGTGTATTGTTGAGGTTAAAGCTGAAGTAGTCATTGACAGGTAGGACGTTGTAGCAGACAATTTTGTGTACTATGCTTAGGTCAGACCGTAGGTGGCGTAGTTCCAGGTTGTCCAAGCCCAAAATTTTGAGCCTAGTGGCATAAGGGATTCTATTGTGAGCAGAGGAGTGGAGTACTCTTCTCTTTATTTATTTATTCTATTTGATTGATTGATTGATTGATTGATTGATTGATTGATTGATTTGTATGACTGCCTATTTAGAGCACAACTCTGGAAGCTCACAAGTTCCTATAAAACTGTCTTTGGGGTATCAAAGTTCTGATTCTGATTTCTAGTACAAAGTTTTCTTTTAAGCAACCTTAAGTGATAAGGTTGCTGCTTATATATATATTAAAAGTTTCCTGGTGTATGCTGAGATAGTTTTAAAAAGAGATCAGACCAATTTATTCACTAAATAGCCCAGATAGAAATGGTGTGTTCTGCTTCTGGATAAGAGGAAGTTGATTGGTTGTGATGGCAACTGTGTCTCTGGAGGTGATCAAAATAGGTAAGATGGCAGGGATGGTATCACTAGCGAAGCTTTAAGTCTTTGTGTACCAGTGGTGGTATTCAGCCGGTTCTATCCAGTTCGGGCAAACCGGTAGTGGTGGCTGCGGGAGGCTCCGACCACCCACCCGGATGTTATCATGTCCCATTTTTGACGCTCTATGCATGCGCAGAGGTGTCGCACATGAGTGCTCACGTAGGCAATCCAGTAGCAAAGGAAAGTCAATACCACCCCTGCTTTGTACATGTTGTCAAGACACATGCAAAACAGGTGGGTCTTGGATCATATTGCCACATCTGCCATATTGCCTGTTTTGATCACCCCTGTGGATACCACTGCATTTCTATGGAGATTCTCAGTCATGAGTGTCCTAAAGGTGCTTTTTCAAGAGGCAACTGGGCTTTCTTGTTTTTCCTCTGAAGACGTTTTGCTTCTCATCCAAGAAGCTTCTTCAGCTCTGACTAGATAGTGGGGAATGAAAGGATTTATATCCCTTGCAAATTACCAATTGTCTTCATCATCCAATCAGAGCTGAAGAAGCTTCTTGGATGAGAAGCAAAACATTTTCTAAGAAAAATAAGACAATCCAGTTGTCGCTTGAAAAATCAACTTTGGGATGCCACTGCATGGTGAACAGAGGATTTGGTTCTAAATAGATTTTTATTCTTATTTAACAGAGATAGTCTTATAAACTTAAAAGTGAAGTGAAGAAAATGAGCCACTGTAAAAAAAGGAACCAGAATAATAGCAGACAGTACAAGGAAGACTCTTGCTGTAGATGATTTATTTACAGCTCAGTCATCAGCAAAAAGTCAAATTGGCCTTTGATCCCTAGAATGAACCCAAACTAGATGAGGAATTCATCGTGACTTAAGAAACAAACATGTTTGAATAAATTCTCCTTGCTCCTTACATGGTTCATCTGGCATTCCGTATATTTTCGCTGAAAGAAAACTGCTCAGTTATACTTTGTTCTATCTGGTCTATATTTGCATTACATTTGCATATTCCAAAAACAGCACTGTTTTCCTGTTTATGTTTTTCAATATATTTGGCTTCATTTAAGAACAATTCATGCTAGGTTTAAACTGATGAAAGACCGATTAGCAACAGCAATATTTTTGGCATGTGAAATTGGCTCTAAGCAAGTATTTATTGAAGTGGGAAAATTGCAGTAAATGATAAACAGGATAGAGCTGTGACATTCAATTCCATGTTATTTTTCTTTAAAAAGAATTAATATTCACATAAAATGTATCTTCTTTTACTATCTCCTTCTTAATGGCAATGAACTATAAAATGTTTATTACATCTCCTATCATGCACTATAAGTACCTGTTCATATTTGATCTCTATCACTTGTCTGATTTTCCATTAAAATAATTATAGAATTAGAATAGCAAATTCGTAATGTTGCTTATCAAGCATAAGCACAGTGCGAATGCAGCATACTAATACTGCACAATGTAATAATAAACAAGATAATATTCTGATCAAGTAAGACATAGACATTTATAAAATATTTCTGGGAAGAAAACAAGTGTTGCTCATACTGGACATGATATTCTAAGATCAGCTTGTCTATCTCTCAACATAAAAATGAAAAGAAATATTTGGTATCTAAATTCAGATGAAGGTAGGAGGGTCGATGAAGTTGGCAAAAATTCCACTTAAAATTAGTAAATTGGTGGTTTCTGTTACAGGAAATCATGGGGAGTAATAATGTTAACTGAATCTAATTACTTGGGTTTCAAGTTAATTAAATTATATTATATTATATTGCCAAATATATTATTTTAACCAAACCCAGTCAACTTTTTTGTCCTAGATATGCTACTGAAATGTAGCTTTTGACCAGAGAAAACTTGTACATCTTTTGTCCTGAAGCTTGAGTGAAGTTGATTCAAGACTGACCTCAGCCTTCATGTAAAATTTCTCCAGAATAATAAAACTGAGTATGAATTATATCCAGATCAAATTATATGGACTGTTCAAAAAATAAAATGTACTATGGGAGTATCAATGAAACACAAGGATACTTCTGGAAGTTCAAACATCAGGCAATGGAGACATATGCTGAAAAGGCCACAGTGCCTCTTTTATATATTACAGTGTGTATCATTCCAAAATTATTACCGGTAGTAAGTCAATAGCTTCAAACTGGGTGGCTAAATCTGTCTGACAATAATATAATCTACCAAAATAATTTAAAATAGATTACATAATTGTAAATTTCATTTCATTCAAAAAGCTACGAATGAGATTTAATTTCAAGACAGAAAATGAACTCACTACAGGTAGTCCTCAACATACGACCACAACTGAGTCCAAAATTTCCATTGTTAAGCAAGGCAGTTAAATTGTTAAGTTGTTAAATGAACACTACAGTTGTTAAATGAATCATGTGGTCTTTAAGCGAATCTGATTTCCCCCATTGATTTTGCTTGTTGGAAGGTTACAACCTGGGAAGGTTACAAATGGGAATCGCAAACCTCAAGACCATGCAACTATCATAAATACCAGGGGTGGGTTCTACTTACTTTTACTACTGGTTCACAATGGGTTTGCGAATGTGCGTGCGTGCAGCTCGCGTGCACGCCTTGCTTCTGTGCATGCGCAGATCGCTGATAACAACATCTGGGGTGGTGGGCAGGGCCTCCTGCCAGTTTTACTACCAGTTCTTGTGAACCGGTCTGAACCGGGGGCAGTCCACCACTGATAAATACATGCCAGTTGCCAAGTGCCTGAATTTTGATCACATGACCATGGGGATACTGCAAAGGTCGTAAGTGTGAAAACTGGTCATAAATTACTTTTTTCAGTGTTGTAATTTTGAATGATCACTAAACAAGCTAAACTAATCAAACAATTGTAATTATATTAATTATATTGTGAGTACTTTGAAATAAATTTCTAGGACAAAGCTATTCAATTTATACTGATATTGTTTCTAAACAATTCTGACTAAGTATGACTAAGAAATTTTAAAAAATGGACTGGGATTACATACAGGAAAGTTAAGGTAAAATAAGGTGAGATAAGATAAGGTATAAATATAATCTCATAAATATGACATGTAATGTAATGTGATACGGTATAATGTAATGTGTTGTGATGTAATAAAATGTAATGATATAACATAACATCCTGTAATGTATTAACAAGCATTGCACTGCAGCTTCCCATATGATACAGCTATATGTGCTTCATATTATTGTGGGTCAATTAGTTTTACTTTGTTCTGGATAAATATAAGATTGTATTTGATAATTATTTATTTCCCCCCCCCCCCAAATCTTAAAGCAACATCTCTACTCCAATTTATTCACACAACAACTCAATGAGGTAAGTTGGGCTGACATATAGGGTCTAGTCTTAAATCACTCAGATTTAAGACTATACAGTTGAAGAAATACACACATGTACATATACATATGTTGATTTTTGTAAGATGAATATTTAAAATCTGTGTTGTGGCAGGGTATGTTTTCAGTTCTCCTTATGCCATCACTTAACCGTATGCTTCAGTTCTCACATTCAAAAGCAATTTTGTATACCTACATATATAACTATATTTAGATATTTGCAGAATGAAAACAATATAATAATTTCTATAGTTCTGTGGATCAATTTATATTTTGGTTTCCTTTCTAGTCATCATCACCCACAATTCTCCCATTTTTTCTTCACCATGAGAATGAAACTAAAGCTAATGTATGAAAACTCACTCAAACTAACATCATTTTCTTTTTAGTGGCATGAGGCATCTTGATCACAGCATGTGCCTTTCAGAATATACTTCCTGAGTCCTCTTTTATATCTGGGAGCAAAATCTGTTCATTAAAGCCTATAATTGTAAGTGCCATTTATTCATCTATGTAAGTAATGATTCCATAAGTAAGGGAACAAGATCATTTCTTCTGATTTTTGGTGCGTTGGGGGTGGGGCTGTCCACTTTCTGTTGGTTCAAGCAACAAACATATGAGTATCTTAGATCAAACCTATATGTCTATGTATCAGAGATATACATACATCCACTTACATAGAACTACTATAGGTCTATATATCCATCTCTCTCTCTAACTATGAATGCCAGAGAAAGAAAGGAGGATGATATTTCAATAATACTTCATACTGTTGACAGAAGGGGCTCTCATCCACAAAAGCTTAAGTTACAAGTTGGCCTTTAAAGTGCCACAAGATTCTGTGCTTGCTTTATCCTACAGGCAATTAAAAAGAGATACTACCTGTTCCTGGAATTATTTAAACTGTAGTTTGCAATTCTAAATGGAACAGTACTGTACAAGATTCAGAAGACCTGAATTATCAGCAAAACTGCCATGAAGCATTATAGGCTCTTGATCGACAGATCCTTTGCACTTTTTTCAAGCATAAATGTATTAACTATTTCAAAGTTGGCTGACTTTGAGCCTGGAATAAAGCATTGGAAAAAGAAAAGATCGAATCAGGGAGCAAGAAAAGAAAGGAAAGGGAAAAGGAAAAGAAAAGGGAAAGGGAAAGAAAGAAAAGAGAAAAAAAGAAAAGGGAAAAAGCACCAACAAACTCACAATCGTCTAAGCATTGCAGGTATCACCTGCCTGATATTGTTTTCCCATTTTTCACAAGAACCCCCAGGGAATATTTTTTTTAAAAAAATTGATTTATATGCCACCTTTCTCTGGAGACTCAGGGTGGCTTACAATGTGTTAAGCAATAGCCTTCATACTTTTGTATATTTATACAAAGTCAGCTTATTGCCCCCACGATCTGGGTCCTCATTTTACCCACCTTAGAAAGGATGGAAGGCTGAGTCAACCTTGAGCCTGGTGGGATTTGAACTTGCAGTAATTGCAGGCAGCAGATGTAAGTGGATGTTAATCACTGCCTTAGTCTACTGAGACACCAGAGCTCTTTTTTTTTTTTAAAATCACAGGATCTTATTTCAGTGGATTCATAATATGTTCCAGTAGACATACTGGGAAATATGTAATAGGTCCCTCTGGAGTAGTAAAAAAGAGAATCATTTTCTCTTGGAATCTGACATACCATGGATCAGCTTTCCCAAACTAGGTACTCTCTATAAGTATGGATTAGCTCCCAGGTCCATCGCTGACAAGGTTAAGAACAGAAGGGCCGTTCATATGATGAGAAAAGATGCTTACCAAATTTCTCCTGATTAAAATGTCCGGAATTACCTTGTTTAAAAAGATAGTACCGATGCCAAGATTTCATAGTCCGGGCAGCCACTTTTGAAAACATCATTGCTTATTAATGAAGACTGACTTGTGAACATTTCTCTTTGCCACTCCATGGATCAGGGCGGCAAAATCAGTGTGTGTTTGAAGATCACACTAACAGGGGGGTTGGATGGTGTTGAACGGTGATTTTCTATCAGAAGGTAGTCTGTATCGCTTGGTTTGATTGGAAATGGAAGATCCTGCTGACTCAGGGCTTTTGCTTAAATATTATGCATACCCACAGAACTTAAGACAAGAAGAGGATTGTAATTTCAACCATTGCAGTTTGTTTGATGCCCATGAACGCCAGGGCTTATCTAATATCTATATCTATTATCTACATCTTAGTCCGGAGAGGTGATGGCAAGGGTGAAATCCAGCAGGTTCTGGAGAACCGGTAGTGGAAATTTTGAGCAGTTCGGAGAACCGGCAAATACCACCTCTGGCTGGCCCCGGGGGGGTGGGGGTGGAGAATTGAGATTTTGCAATATCCTTCCCCTGGAGTGGGATGGAAATGGAGATTTTGCAGTATCCTTCCCCTGCCACGTCCACCAACCGCTCTCTAGCTGGCCCTCCAACCGCTCTCTAGGCATCTTTTCCGGCGCTTCATCTCCCTCAGCTCCTCGGAGAACCAAGGAGCTAAGTGAGTTTGGTGCCGGGTCAGAGGCCGCAAAGGCACGACTCGGTCCAAAGCCCCAGCGGCTGCACTATCCCAGGCAGCCACCAGGTCTTCAGTCGAGCCGTGAGCCAGAGTCTCAGGAAATGGCCCAAGCTCCATCTGGAACCTATCAAGATCCATCAGGCACCTGGGGCGGAACCACCTGGTCGGCTCCACCTCCCTGCGATGGGGTGTAGCGGTCAGGAAGTCAAGTCGAAGGAGTGAGTGGTCCGACCATGACAAGGGTACAATACCTATATCCCCTAAATCAAGACCACTCAACCACTGACCAGAGATAAAAACCAAGTCCAGAGTGTGTCCACCTATATGAGTAGGGCCATGAATTACTTGAGTCAGGTCCATGGCCATCATGGAAGCCATGAACTCCTCAGCTACCTCAGACGTTTCACCGATAGATGGCAGGTTGAAATCCCCCATGACCAAAAGTCTGGGGGTATCAACTGCCACCTCGGCTATGATGTTGAGGAATTCGGGCAGGGTCGTTGTCATGTGGCAGGGAGCCAGGTACCCATCTGCACCCCACGACCCCACTTCACGAAAGGGACTCACATCTGGCTATCTGAGGTACAGTGGTCTCCCTTGATCGAGACCTTCCTTTAGAATGACCGCTACCCCCCTGCCCCTGCCCTGAGCTCTCGGCTGATGAAATGCACAGAAGCCTGGTGGGCACATATCCACGAGGGGAACCCCCCCTCATGGCCCAACCAGGTCTCCATAATACCTGCCAGGTTTGCTCCCGCTCCTGAATAAGGTCACAAATGAGGGGGGCCTTATTTACTACGGACCTGACATTACATAACAACAGCCGGAGACTCGGGCCCTGAGACTCTGAGCAACCTGGGGAACAGGGAGAGCTAAGGGGACTGGGGCATGCAATCGCTCGAAGATGCGGTCCCCTGCTCCCACCATACCTGCCCCTCCCACTCAGAATATTAATGGAACAGCCCTGAACAGAGGGCGTTCTAATAGCCTTCTTAACCCCAGAGTCCATACCACCCGTGGCACCATTAACTGCCAGGCCAGTCCCCATTCCCAGTGGGTTCTCCCCCAAACCCACATAACCCTCCCTCCCCCCCAGAACCCCTTAAAAATCTATTTTAAAAAGTCCTCAAAAAATATTGTGTAAATGCATCCACAGTTCATAACTTAACATTCTGGATGAGTCCAGGATGAGTCCTCAACGTATGATCACAATGGAGCCCAAAATTTTGATTGCAAAGTGAAACATTTGCTAAGTGAGTTTTGCCCCATTTGGCAAGCTTTTTGCCACCGTTGGTGACAAGTGAATCACTGCAGTTCTTAAGTTAGTAATACGGTTGTTAAAAGTAAATCTGGTTTCCCCACTGACTTTGCTTGTCAGAAGGTCACAAAAGTTGATACCATGATCCCATGTCATAAATATGAGCCAGATGCCAAGCGCCAGAATTTTTGATCATATGATCACGGTGATGCTGCAATGGTCGTAAGTGTGAAAACAGTCATAAATCACTTTTTTCAGTGCCATTGTAACTTTGAATGGTCACTAAATGAACTATTGTAAATCAAGGATTACCTGTATTAAACAAATAATTTTCAATGAATCATGAAGTTAGTGCAATGTGTCAATACGTAAGTGATTTTGTTGTTAGGATTGGATACATCATCTCTTTCCGTCAAACTGTTTCTTTAATGGAGCAGAACTCAGGAGGAATCACCTAGTGTCCTACTTTCCATCTCTGCTCTGGCACTACTAAGTACAATAAAGCATCCCTCTCTTTGCCCTTGTCCATACTAATTACTCAAAGCACGGGTGAAATCCAGCAGGTTCTGACAGGTTCTGGAGAACCGGTAGCGGAAATTTTGAGTAGTTTGGAGTACCGATAGCGGAAATTTTGAGTAGTTCAGAAAACTGGCAAATACCACCTCTGGCTCGCCCCAGAGTGAGGTGGGAATGGAGATTTTGCAATATCCTTCCCCCTAGAGTGGAGTGGGAATGGAGATTTTGCAGTATCCTTCCCCTGCCACGTCCACCAAGATACACCACGCCCACCAAGCCACATCCACAGAACCAGTAGTAAAAAAAAAAATGAACTTCATCACTGACCCAAAGTAATGTTTTCATTGATTCTGGAAAGCTCTGTACTTTTAACATAGATTAAAAGCTCTACAAATAATGCAAATTCTTGCTGTTATTCATCTCTCTTTATAACTCAGCTTTTTTCCTCCTTTTTGTCCCATTTTTGCCAGTTCACTCTTTTTGATGGATGTGTATGTATAACAAACATTAAGCTATATCTTTGCTTGCTGAAGGTATGGCATGTTGTACTACTTGCTCTTTGAATCCAGGGCATGTCTGGGAGTTTTCTGGGTGAAACTAAATTGGAAATTACAACACTTTTGCAACTGAAACATTGTGGACCCAGCAGGGAACCAGAACTAAAGTCTGGGCAGCCAGATCAGCCCGAAATACCCTAATCAAACAAACATCCCAATTTATTTCCAGTTGCTTGGTCATGCACATAGCTGAACCAGCATTCAGAGCCCACAAATCATGGATATGCATTAGGGATTAAGACAATTTAACCAAAGAACATTTTACATGCCCACAAACTTACAAAATGTTTTTGAAAATAGCAGTGACATTGAGCCCAGAATATTCACATCCTTGGAAAAGATGGAGCTTGGATGCATTTAAAAAGCCAGGCCACTTAGAGGTTTTGGAGATGCCATGTCCAGAAGAAGCTCTAGTCACACTAATCTGGATGAAAAGTAATAGTTTATTGAAAAATTCTGAAGTTGAACGTGGAACTTAAAGTTGATCCAAAGTTGTCCTTCAGGAAAGGAGATCTGGGACAAGCTATAATACACCTGTGCATGTTCAGGAATGAGCCACAATATTTTGATGCTCAGAAAACATACACATTTGAAATTATTAAGGAATGAAATTTCAGCAGAACATGTACAAGACTGTATCTATTCAGATGATACTAAAACAAAGCAATGTGAATCTTTCTGATGATTTAATCAAGGAAGTGTAATCAAGATCATTATCATAAAACTATTAAGAACCCCATTTCCTTGAGAATATAATTGCCAAACTGGAGGCATCAGCAGGATCTGAATGAGGCCATTGGAAGACCATTCTGTAAACCAGATAAAAGGAAGAAATGTAATCTATCAGTTCTGTATTAGAAAGGGACATATTAAAAGAGTATGCAGGTTTTATAAAACTAAGAAGAGAGAGAGAGAGAGGGAGGGAGGGAGAGAGAGATTAAAAGCAAGTGTTCAAAAAAAATATTGAAATTGCAACAAGGTGCAAAGAAAGAGTATATCAGTATATTTATACACATACACATACATACTTATAAGCCTTGAAGAATCCTATCGAGGAATAGTTGGGTTAACAAATGGTATGTCACCAGATATATGTAAAAGAGGCTGTATTGAACTGAAATGCCTGATAAGAATAAAAGAAGAAATATTTCAAGAATTATATAATATAGCAGATTGGATGCAGATTACATGCCTGGGGTTTTTTATGCAACATAGCTGTAACATTGTGTTTAAAAATGGACTTTGCACTATTGTAAAAGACCATCGAGTAATGTTGGAAGGAAAGCACAAAGAACTTAATTTGCTGGAATGTATGCAGCCTAAAGCAGAATGGCAGCATGCATAATAAACTTGCAGAATGGCATAGATGATTTAGTCACAGAGATGAATCTGCTATTAAAAAATAAAGGTTGAGGATTTATCGGTTTGAATATTTGTCCTTGCAAGAAATAAGGGGAATCAAAATGCATTCTTTAAAAGCAGAAGGAAAAAGATACAGTTTTTCTGGGCTTAAATTCAAATAAATCAGCCAGCCATTGAATTTTATTTTTTCAGGCATTTGTGGTACCATGTCAATCAAAATGAAAGGCGGGAAAACTACATTCTAATGTTCACGGACTGTCACTCAAAGTACAGCGCAGCTCTTCTCTTAACCTATAAGAGAATATATAAGAAATTCAAACCACACTTTGTTTACACAGAAAACAAGTTCAATAAAAAAAAATTAATATATTAAGATCTGATAGTGGAGATAATATTACACAACCACAAACTTGAAAACTACTTGAAGAACAGGGGCATAAAACATGAAAGAAAAACATTAAGCTAGAACCTGATTAAAGTAGGGTTGGTATGCTAAGCATGGTAAGATACTTGCTGATTGATTCAAGATTACCAGGCAGTTTTGAAGGAAAGGACTTAACATAGCTACAGATCTGCAAAACTGTTTGCCAACAACCTGTGTAGGTAAAATCTCATTTGAGCGATGGAATGGGAGCTGATACAATCAATCACTCCTAAACATACAGTATTTGAATATAAATCTTAACTATCCTATATATTCCCCCCAAAAAAAGAATAAATTAAATTGCAGAACCTAATAACAATAACAATAGGTGGACAAAAATGTCAACCATAGTCTAAATATCTGGCTGACTGTGTGACAAACCATAATATTTAGGGTTTTGCAGTTATCACTCAATTAAGAACAAAAGTCTATAGGGTTGGGGTTTTTTTTTACTTAAAAACTGGAGAAATAAACACATGCCACATTGCTCATTTTAATGAAGACAGAAGAATAATCTCGGGTGAGCTGCAATATTTAAATACCTGTGCAAACCAGCAGCACCAGGATTTTTCCAGGATGGCCACAAAGAGAAGCAAATAGTGCTAATATTAATACAGTGTTAATAACATGACATTGTACAGTCTGAAGATATTATGAGAGTGGGAATAAGTCTGAGAGAAATCAAATAGGATTAGAAAGACCTACATGGTCAGAAGACTTCAAACATCTGATAAAGGAATCCCACTGAAGAAAATGTGCTCATTCCCAATTCATGAAAAGAAATGGAGGGATACTGCATGAGAAGAAAAGGAATCCTTGGACAAAAACAAAAACAAAAATGGATTCTAAAAGAACTCCCAAAGAGCAAAAAAAAAAGCATAGGCTATAATGCTTATGAAAATCTGTAAGGCCATAAAGCTTGATTATAGCAAAGGATCATACACACAATGACGTGTAGAGGATTATGACTTTTTTTTTTGCACAATAGTTAAGCATGCAAATATCTGAATACTAGAAAGTGTAGCAGCATTTAGGAAAATGTCAAGTGGCACACGAAGATACTATACAGTATTAAAACAATCTTTCTGCATGGTGATCTGAAAGAGAAGATTTACATATGCTAAACAAGTTTTGAATATCCAAGGAAAGAATCATTGTTGGAAAAATACCATTGAGCTAAAAGAGGTAACTAAGGCATGCTTTAATAAATCATATCAAACGTTGCCTAACCGGGATTTTGAGTGAGGAAAAACGGTGCCATTTTTATATTCCAGAGTTAAATATGGAAGACCTCTGGACTATTTGGAAAAAGTGAACAGGTTGAATGAAGAAATGGCAGTAAAACATCTTGGAAATACTAGCCGCTATCATGGAACTGCACAAAAAATGGAAGGTACTTGGCACTATCAAAACAAAAGATCATAGTTTCCAGATAACAATGAGAGAAAGGAGTAAAATACCTCCATGGAAGTTGGATATCTATAAAAAGAAGAAGAAACCAAATCAAGTTGGCGTGTAATGATCACTATAGGAGAGCTGCGGGATAACTACTATACATCACAACTATAGGTAGTCCTGACAAAACTAATGCTGTAGAACTACTAACTAGAAAGGTGAGTGAGCAAACAGGAGGAGTAGACAGGAGTAAAAACATTAGGTAGATACTTAAAATTAACGATGGACTTTAATTTAAAACTGCCTTCAATTAATCATCCAATATTTATTGGACATAGAGATTCAAATTGGACTGAAGATAAGTTTGACAGCATATCAACTGCAGGAGATACCTATTTTTACGGAGGTGCACCCATTGCCTAGTACTATGAAAAAGAAGCTATAGTAACCTTGTCTACAAATGCCAAGTGTTTCACTGCATATCAAGCATGCAGGGAAGTTGCAGAGCTGACCATTACTGTGGTACTAATAGTACTAATACTACTACTATTAAACTATATATATATATATGGTCTTTGGTTATTCGGGTTTTCTCCCGCGTAAAATTGGAAGTGTCTTGGCAACGTTTCGATGAAGTCTCATTCGTCATCTTCAGGCTGGTGTTCTCACCTTCGTGCTTCCAAGAGAAAACCCGAATAACCAAAGACCTACATACAAACACCCGCGACAACCTCAGAAAACACACACACACACACACACACACACAGATATATATATATATATATATATATATATATATATATATATATATATATATATA
>WNWU01000034.1:10698386-10739055 GCA_012654045.1 Ptyas mucosa
ATATATATATATATATATATATATATATATATATATATATATATATAATTTGAGAAGAAATAGTATGTATAAAAACTATAGACATAAAGCAGTCCATTTCCAGTATGAAACACAGATATGTAAAACTGTAGTAAGTGACTGATGTGCAAGACAAAGGTCTAACCGTACTGCACAACTGATGCAGTGGTGGGTTGCTACTCGTTTGCTCCAGATTGGGTGAACCAGTAGCGGTGGCAGGAGGTTCCACCGACCTGCCTGGATGTCTCTGAACAGCCACAAGTAAACCGGTAGCGAACGAAATTGAAACCCACTACTGAACAGATGCCCTCAACAAACTAATGCCCAGAATCCTTTTTTAGACTGAGAGAAGCATTGGGACTCATTTGAAATGGTGGTATAGCCACACGTTGCACAATTTGTTGTGTATAGATGATGAGAAGCGGAATGTTGGATGTATTATCTTTGCCCACAAACTGTTTGTTTAATGGTGCAGAATCGAGGATTCAACTGGTGTCCTTCTTTCCATCTCTGTTCGGATGTTATTATGTACATAAAAGGATTAAGGCAGGAATAAGCCAAGCCCCTTCCCTTTTGGACCCTCTCTACTGGATTGTTTCCTGTAGCTCTGGAAAGTTTGTGCCTTTTTGATATAAAGATATAGACAATGTGAATTGTACATTGTTACTTCTTCATGTCTTTCATCGTAGCTTTGCCTGCCTTTGATCCTGTTTTTGCCAGTTAACTGGTTTTTTTTGTTTGCTGATGTTTTAGAAACATCAATATATGTATGTGTGTGTGTGTGTGTGTATACACATACACATACACATACACACATACACACATACATACATACATATAAGAGCCGAGATGGCGCAGTGGTTAGAGTGCAGTACTGCAGCTACTTCAGCTGACTGCTAGTTCAGCAGATCAGCAGATCAAATCTCACCAACTCAAGGTTGACTCAGCCTTCCATCCTTCCGAGATGGGTAAAATGAGAACCCAGATTATTGGGGGCAATATGCTAATGCTAATGCAATATGCTAATATGCAATATGCTATATGCTAAACTTTGTAAACCGCTTAGAGAGGGCTGTAAAGCACTATGAAGCAGTATAGAAGTCTAAACAACAACAACAACAACAACAATAATATATTTGCTGGTTGAACTGAGTGGTGTGTCTGCTTGTTCGGATCTGGGTAGAGGAATTGATTGGGAGTTAGCTGGGTGCAGACTCAACTGGAAATTGCACACAATTAGAATAGAATAGAATTCTTTATTGGCCAAGTGTGATTGGACACACAAGATATTTGTCTTTGGTGCATATGCTCTCAGTGTACATAAGGAGAATAAAATACATTCACCAAGAATAAAAAGATACAACACTTAGTGATAGTGTTGTTAGGTTACTAATAAGCTATCAGATCATACTAGGAAACAAATAAAAACAATATAAATTGAAAGATACAAGAAACATGGTTCTAGTAATAATTGGGAAGAGATAGGTAATAATTGGGAAGAGATAGGTACTAGTAAGGAAGAGAGAATAATAGTAATACAGTCTTAGTAAATTATTTGACATGTTGTGGGAATTAATTGTTAATCAGAGTGATGGCATTTAATTAGTTTTCTAATAATTGGGGGGGGGGTGAAAAAAGAAAATTGGTGAAAGTTTGGAAAAGCATTTCCTTCAAAGGAGGAGTGGGGATAAAGAAGAGTAAAACCTACTTTAAGTATCCCCCAGTAAGACAGAAAAGCAAGGTTGAAAGAGAAGACACTTTAAATAGAGGAGGGAAAATTGTCAAGGAAACATGATCTCTGCCTTCTCATCTTTAAAAGGACCAACAGCTGCTACTGAGACTCTCTCTCCTTACCCTGAAAACTGTTGATTTCTTTCCTCTGCTTGCAGGACCACAAAAGGATACTATTGTGTCCGGCACTATAGCTTTATGAGATCATTCTTACAGATAATTTAACAGAAAAAAACTCTGCAGCCATTTGCAACTGCAGAGCTTTGTCCCTATTACATTCAAAAGTGATAGAAAATCATGGCTGAGCATGCAAAAAGCCAACTGTGCACAACACTCAACAAAAATAACTTCTTCCCAAGAGAGTCTTCCAGAATCCTAATGCCCAAAATTAAAGATGAACTCAGGAATAAGGTGGCTGAAGCCATTCCCAGGAATATCACTCATAATATTAAACAGCTTTTCTGATTTAAAAAAAAAAGGTATAAGGAAGGAAAACCATTGCCACAAAAATGGGGTTATGGAAAGCTTTGAAGGCATGCTTAGGTTCAAGGAAGCTTCAGCTGAATTACCCCATTAAAGCAGATTTGTGAACTGACATGGAGGCCCACTTCAATGCAGTGAATCAAATTTGAATAAAGTTTTACAGCTTATTTATTTATTTATTTATTTATTTATTTATTTATTTATTTAATTTATATACCACCCTTCTCCCCAGAGGGACTCAGGGCGGTGAACAGCCAAAATTAAAAATACATACTAATACAAAAGTTAAGACAATTAAAAATATATTAAATCAATCGGCCTCCCAATTTAAAACCCCAAATCTTATAAAATTAAAATCCTATTAAAAAAAAAACTATTTAGGCCAGGCCCACTTGATGGAATAAATATGTCTTCAGGGCCTTACGGAAGGTCCGGGATCAGTCGTATTCTGGGAGATAGCTCATTCCACAGGGCGGGTGCCCCCACTGAGAAGGCTTTCCCCCTGGGGGCCGCTAGCCGGCATTGCTTGACCGACGGCACCCTGAGGAGGCCCTCTCTGTGAGAGCGTATTGACCGGTGGGAGGTTATCGGTAGCAGCAGGCGGTCTCGTAAATACCCTGGCCCTAAGCCATGGAGCGCTTTAAAGGTAAGAACCAATACCTTGAAGCGCACCTGGAAGACCAACGGGAGCCAATGCAGCTCATGCAGGAGGGGTGTTACATGGGAGTGCCGCGTCGCTCCCATAATCACCCGCGCGGCTGCATTCTGAACCAGTTGGAGCCTCCGGGTGCTCCTCAAGGGGAGCCCCATGTAGAGAGCGTTGCAGTAGTCCAGGCGAGACGTGACGAGGGCATGAGTGACCGTGCATAGGGAGTCCCGATCCAGAAAGGGCCACAACTGGTGTATCAGGTGAACCTGATAAAAAGCCCCCCTGGCCACAGCTGTCATATGCTCTTCTAAAGACAGCCGTGTGTCCAGGAGGACACCCAAGTTGCGAGCCCCTTCTGTGGGGGCCAATGACTCGCCCCCAATAGCCAGCGATGGCACCAGCTGGCTATATCGGGACGCTGGTATCCACAGCCACTCGGTCTTGGAAGGGTTGAGTCGAAGCCTGTTTCTCCCCATCCAGATCCGCATGACCTCCAGACACTGGGACATCACTTCGAGGGCATCATTGGGGTGGTCTGGGGTGGAGATGTACAGCTGAGTATCATCAGCGTACAGATGACATCGCACCCCAAAGCCACGCATGATCTCCCCCAGCGGCTTCACATAAATGTTGAACAGGAGCGGCGAGAGGACCGACCCTTGTGGCACCCCACAAGCAAGGTGCCTCGAGGTTGACCTCTGCCCCCCTGCCAACACAGACTGCGACCGGTCAGAAAGATAGGAGGAAAACCACCACAACATGGTGCCTCCCACTCCTAACCCCCCCAACTGGCACAGCATGATACCATGGTCAATGGTATCAAAAGCCGCTGAGAGGTCTAACAGGACCAGAACAGAGGAGCAACCCCTGTCCTGGGCCCTCCAGAGATCATCAACCAATGCGACCAATGCCGTCTCCGTGCTATACCCAGGCCTGAAGCCGGACTGGCACAGATCTAGATAGACGGTTTCATCCAGGTACTGTGGAAGCTGTCGCGCAACCACACTCTCCACAACCTTCGCAACTTGATGCCTTTTTCTGCTGCTTCTGGGATTGTTCCCGGCAGTGTGCAATGTTGGAACTTTTCCAAGGAGAGAAAGAACTGAAATGGAGTTAGCGGTGCAATAGGGCCTCTGACATTGAATTAAGGGCTGGCCAGTAAGTTTTATCAACTCATTAAACTTGATGCCTGAAGTTTTTTCAGGGGGTAAGCTTGACATTGCTTTGGGTGTCATTCACTTTCTCAAGTCTCAAAACTTTGCTTTCTCTTGCATTAATAGGAAATTAAACTTGGCAAAGGTAAAGGTTTCCCTGCACATGTATGCTAGTCATTTCTGGCTCTAGGGGTGGTGCTCATCTCTGTTTCAAAGCTGAGGAGCCAGTGCTGTCTGAAGACATCTCTGTGGTCATGTGGCCGGCTTGACTAAACACCGAAAACTACCTCCAAAGTGGTCTCTATTTTTCAACTTGCATTTTTTACATGCTTTCGAACTGCTAGGTTGGCAGAAGCTGGGACAAGTAACAGGAGCTCACCCCGTTATGCGGCGCTAGGGATTCGAACTGCTGACCTTCTGATCAACAAGCTAAGCATCTTAGCCACTGAGCCACTGCATCCGCATACACTTGGTACTACTGTATAATACCAAGTGTTACCTACTACCCTCACAACTCAGAGTTCAACTCAGCTATTAAAAATTGAAATGCGCCTCAAAGCTGACCAATTCAGTGGGCTTCTTTGAGTTAAAATTTCCTTTCAGAATCTGCACGGCTGAACAGACTTCAATATTTTGACAATGAATGAATGGGTGGTAGGCAGAGACAGATCCTGACCTAAAGGTTTATTGCTTTTAAGAATAGAAGGTGGTCAGCTCCTTTCTCTGTGCCCTTCTCAAAAGCGCACCCCGGTTTTGTACAATTTTGGCAGGCTGTAGAGGCTGTGGGAGAATGGGGTATGCTCTCACGCTACCTCTGCACCCTCTGGAAATTGCATAAGAGTGTGTGAGTATCTCAGCCTCCCAAAAAATTACTTTTAGGTGGTTTTCAGAGCTGAAGAAGCTATGGAAGAGCATTCTACAAAGCCACTTCAGGAACAAAGGCTTTATATGACACGGAATTGCCTCAGGTAGGCTGCAAGGACCTGTAAACAGACAAAGAACTTAAAGGCAAGCAGTGTGTGGCAGATCTTGGGGATCACATGATTGGCTATATTTTAAAAATAAGTGAACATGAAAAGAATTGTTTCTATTTTGTTTGAAGTGTATGTGTATCAGTATGTACACACACATATATACATATATACATACACATACATACATACACACACACATATAGTATATGAGACATTCCAGCAGATTGAAGTTAGCCATTTTCAAGTTTTTTGACATGTTGAGCCTAAAAGGTTCATCATCATGGCCCTAAAATATCTGTCCTCCAATTGGAGGAGGAGGAGGAGGAGGAGGAGGAGGAGAAGGAGGAGGAGGAGTGGGGGGGACAATGCTGTAGACATTTTAATGCCTCTCTATTATTTGGTCACTTTTTTTCAAAACCGAAACGGGAATCTTGAAATATTTTAATGGAATTACTTTGTCCTTGAATCTCAGACTGCAATTTCAAATCCAATCATATCCTTCTTGACTCTTAATTCTCCAGTTTGAATCAAATCAAGTCTGATTTGCAGAGGGCTCATTAAAAGGAATCTGCAAATTATCAGTAAAGAGAAATGAAAATTTCAGAATTACTAACCGGCAGCTACATCATACACATCAATGATGAGACACAAGGAGGCAAAAGCTCAAGTGAAGATTGGCTTACAGTTACTATTGTTTCTGAGAGCACTGATGGATACATTTTAAAAAAATAAGTGAATATGCAAAGCATTATTTCTGCTTTGTTTAAGGTATGTGTGTACTGTATACATATACATGTATGTATATGTATGTATGTGTATATGTGTATACACACATGCATAAAAGTTGTGGTTTGTATGCAATATGTTTCAGTTCTTCCCCTTTGAGTTTTATTTTCATTAGAGGTGATAATACATGAATAAGCAGACTGAAACCCTTTGAAAAAGGGAGTGAAAATTCAAAAAGATACCTCCATTCAAAGCGTTTGTTTCTATTTCCATACTCCATGCCCATAGCTTCACATTATGATGGTGGTGGTGCATGAAAGTATATAAGTGCACATGCAGAGGGCCAAAATTAATTAGAAATTCATCATCAGAGTCAAATGAAGTGGAACACAAGCCAGTGCCTACTCATGGAAAAAACAAGGCATTAGAAAAAGGGGGAAGCTACTTTTCCCTAATGCACTGAATGATGTAAAGCAGGTCATGTTCTCCCCCTGTTCCACCCTCACTTCTGGGTAATTCTGAGCTAAGGGAAAATGGTCAAAGATAGTGGTTTTTTTAAAAGCCCCCTTAACTGGTTACTCCTCCAGCTTTCATTTACACTTTTGATGTCAGCTCATCTCCATTTTGACATATTGAGCACTTTAGCTGTTATTGATTCCCTGGACTGTGCTTAATGCTTTAAAGAAAAAAGTGCAACGCTGGAGAGTTAAATAGATGTGTTTCCTTTATGTTTTTGCCCCATGAATACTTAACCTATTGCTATTTTTATTGCAAACAATGAGGAAGAAAAAACTTTTGCTTTAATGCTACACTTATCCCAGTATAAGGCGAACTGGTACCCAGAGCGCCATTTATTCCTCAATTAATGCAAAGCTCTAGGAAGAAAAATCTATATTTGTGTCCTGTCTAAACAGCAAAACCTTCAGTGAAAGAACTAAATGCAGGAGGACCAGGAAGGTTCCTTATTGTTTATTCAAACAATGTGCATCTATCCCAGCCTCCAAATCTTACAATAGTCATGACCTAGTTCACATAACACGCTAAGCAATAAGGCAGCCTGCTTGACGTCAGTTTAGCATCAAGTGTAGATGCAGCCATTTTGGTTCATAAGTCATGATTCATGGGCTAGAGGTATGTATGAATAAGCTGCACTTCATAGCTTTAAAAAAACATTTTTAACATCAAATAAACCGAGTGAACCCAAGCTTGGAAAATTGAATGGATCATACAAACATGCAAAATAAGTTATAAGCAGTGGTGGGATTCAGCCAGTTCGCACCACTTTGGGAGAACCGGTTGTTAACTTTCTGAGCAGTTTGACAAACTGGTTGTTGGAAGAAATCATTAGGGCAGAGAACCGGTTGTTAAATTACTTGAATCCCACCACTGGTTATAAACTATCTGTCATGGTTGCACATATATCTGACTCAGGTCAATAGTTCTTATATGGTCTGGGTTAAAATAAAGCTAGAAGAGGTGGAATGGTTTTCCTGCAATCTGTGTTCCTTTTCAACAAAGGATTTTAAAATGCTTGAATGTTTTACTCCAGGCTGCATATTAAGCTAGTTTCTACCTATTTTGCCATCTTGCCCTCTTCATATAACACAAGGCTAATTAACCATGTCTTATGAAAGTGTTTTCTCATCCTCACCATTAACCAACAATGGGGATATGAAAAACATACACAAGTTTTTAAAAGCCATCTTTTGCAGACTGGACAGATTTGAACCATTTTTTCCCCCATCAGTGATGTTACACAAACTATTAAAGCTATTCTTGACAGTTGCTGAACCACATGCTTCCAGTTACAGTTAATCTAAACTGAAGAAGAGATGCAAGACCTGTGTTAGTACAGCAATATTTAATGGCACAATGCTAAGTAAACATGATCTCTGCAACAGTGCATTTCTTGTGCAAAGTAATGATTGGGAAAGATCTCAAACGATCCTCATTATATAAAAAGGAGGATGGCTTCATAACAGCAGTGAGGTTGGTTCAAGTAGGTACTCCTTGAGCACAACACAAAAAGGACTGATGTATATTTATGATGCTTGAGATCTGTGCTTGAGTCTTTCACTTCAGTGGCAATTGACTCAAGCAGAAGTGAAGTCTCACTAGAGTCACACCAAACTAAGCAGCAATAAGCACGTCTTTAAACAAAACAAAACAAGAAGCCCTACAAAGGCCTTTTCTTTACATTCAGCCTTTATTTCAAAAGCCAGAAGGAGCAGCTGGTGACTGTGATTAAAACTGTGCTTGAATTCCTGTGACAACAAAACACGAGATTATTTTAGACCCAGAGAGCTGAGATTCTTTGCATTAAATTAGCATCCAAATAAAACAATGCAGCAATGACCATCACTTCTGCCCAATGATTCAGCCTTCACCGTGATACTAAAAAAGCACATCCAGATGAGGTTTATTATTGTGAAATCACTCTGCATTGTTCATAGACTTTTATATGGTAGGAAGTCAGATAATAATTTTTCCCAAGTGTAAGACTTACATGGGGTCCCAAGGCTGCTGCTATCCTTTTTCTTACCAAAAAACACAAATCTTTTGAGGGGTAAAATAGACAGATTTGCTGTATAATGTCTTTAGATAGAGAAAAATTGTTGGGGGGAAAAGGAGTTGTTGAATGTCACCCTTCTTTCTTCCTATGGCTTTGTTTCTTTCATCCCCTTATCCACAGGACTTTTTAATTTGGTATCAAATGAGGTAAAGTTCCTAAGTCTTTTCCTAAGACTTAGCATATTACTTTCACAAAGATTTGTCCACTACTCTCTGGAAGACTTCTCCTCCACCCTATGAACACTTTGGCAAAATATTTCCTCCCCCCCCCCCGTCTCCCTAAGTTTGCCCCAGTTTCATGAACTGAATAATTAAATTTGAGAACCCATTTTTGCTCATTTAAAGGTTCATTTCAGCAAGAGCTAGATAAGAAAAAAATATTCCAATTTATACAAATAAGTCTGTGGGTAATTCCTGATTCAGGAATCATATACAGGAATAGATGGCTGGTTGTTATGAGAACCAAAGAAAGTGGACAGTGGCATTTTAATTCAATTTAAAAAAGAAGCAAGAAAGTCCAACACAGCTGGATAAAATAGTAACATTTCCTTCATAACAGTGAGAAATAATTAGTTACATAATCGCATTTTGCATAATTTCATGTTGTTCTCAATCTAATATCTAATATGATGGAATAGAATGCAATATTGTTATACAAATGCATAAAGATCATTTTTTAAAAAAAAGATATTTACAATAGTTTATTTTGCCTTGGCAAGTACATGGCACATACTAATTTTCTGAATACCATCCCAAAACTGATGTTCATTCTATAATACAGTTCTTCTCCTCACCCCATCCCAATATAAGCGTGCATGTGTATCTGCCTCCCAAGTGCAAAATTTACAATGTTTGAATGTAGTTGTTATTATCTACATATCAGTTTAAAAGAAATACAACAAAGACAATTTACTACTGAATCTGATAAATAAAAAAAACCCCAAATAGCTCCATTATATCCTGGACATAAATAAACCTCTCTTTTTTTCAATTTGATCACAAAACAACTTCTGCTAAATAAGGATCATAGAGCATTCTCAAGGCACATTTTGAAACAATCAAATCTTGCTCCCAAGATGGCAGATTTTGTCAAGATGGCTTGCCCAAACTGATATCACACTGCAATTTTGGAGTGACTGCAATTAAGTGGTGCCTGCTCCTGGGACAGAGCCATGTAGCGTACAGATGCTGAGGGGCACAGCAACCTGCTCTCCTTTCCCCCTACAATCTCCAGCGCTTCCAGAAGGAAATATACAGTAAAATGTAAGTAAAAGATCAGTGATTGGAGGTGGGGAGGAGGATGTGGGACCTGGCAGAGTGGGAAAGCAGACCGAAGGCCTATGGGACCCAGTGGGAGACCAGATAGGCAGGGGAGTTGTAAGAGTGAATGTTCCCAAATTTTGTTCACATGACTGCAGAGGTACTGCAGTGGCTGTAACTTCAAAAATGGATGGTAAGTTTTTGGGGGAGGTCCATCATAACTTTGATTCCTAAGCAACACTGATCTCTAAGCAACTGGTCATAAATCAAGGGATTTCTGTAAATGGATGGTTGTAAGTTAAAAACTACCTGTACCAATACATATTAATTGGCTAAACATTTTACTAACATTGATGTTATAAACAAGTAGAGAAGATGGGAATTGTTTTTAGAGAGAAATAAGGATCTTTACTATTTATTTATTGGATTTATATTGCCGCCTCTTTGCCCATGGCGGTTCAAGGAGGCTTACACAATATAAAACCACAGCTAAAACAGTAAAAACTAATAAAAAAATTAAATAAATTAATATAGTAAAATCATCCTCCATCCCCCCACCTAGAATAAAAAACTACTGCATTTTGTCAGTTGCTTTGAAATTTAACTCATTCACATACACAAATGGCTTATGAATTATAGTGTGCTTTTTATATTGCTAAAATACTTTTAATTGAATGGTTCTGTAATGAATGTAATGCAGAAGAAAGAGCTCATAACAAGAAAAGTATGGATGCAAATGGGGAAATAATGTATAGCTGCTTCAATTGCATATGCTTATAGTAAGGAATAGCAATTACAATAAGTCTTTGAAACCAGATAGTTGTATGAAAGGTTCCCATGAAAAGGTGAGTTATGGAAAGTAATTTGAAGGAAAAAAGGCCTAAGTATCAGCAAAATATTTTGAGAAGGAGTTGCAAACATAAGGGATAACAATGGGTCTCTGGAATTTATTTCAAAAGATTTTCAATTTCCACCAAAGTAAGGAAAAAAATCCTCTTGGCAAAGGACTAAGACGTAGCTTGACAGAAAGGTGTCCTCATTCCTTAGCCTCCTGTAGATAGATAGATAGATACATACAGTTGCAAGAAAAAGTATGTGAACCCCTTGGGATTACGTGGAGTTTTGCATGAATTGGTCATAAAATGTGCTCTGAACTTCATCTAAGTCACAACAATAGAAGAACACGGTCTGCTTAAAATAATACTACACAAACATTAGATGTTGCCATGGTTTAATTGAACATAACATGTAAACATTCACAGTGCAGGGAGGAAAAAGTATGTGAGGCCCTAGCCTAATGACTTCGCCAAGAGCTAATTGGAGCCAGGAGTGAACCAATCTTGACTCCAATCAGTGTGATGAAATTGGATGTGTTGCTGACAGCTGTCCTGCCCTTTAAAAACACACACCTGTTTTGGGTTTACTGGTTTCAAGAAGCACTGTCTGATGTGAACCATGCCTCGCAGAAAAGAGCTCTCAGAAGACCTACGATCAAGAATTGTTGACTTGAATGAAGCTGGAAAAGGTTACAAAAGTATCTCCCAGAGCCTTGATGTTCATGTGTCCACGGTAAGACAGACTGTCTACAAATGGAGAAAGTTTAGCACTGTTGCTACTCTCCCTAGGTCATCCTGTAAAAATTACTGCAAGAGCACAGTGCAGAATGCTTCATGAGGTAAAGAAGAATCCTAGAGTGTCAGCTAAAGACCTACAGAAATCTCTGGCACATGCTAACATTTTTGTTGACACATCTACAATAAGGAAAACATTAAACAAGAATGGAGTACATGGGAGGATACCACGGAGGAAGCCATTGCTGTCCAAAAAAAATATTGCAGCACGTTTGACGTTTGCAAAAGAGCACCTGGATGTTCCACAGCACTACTGGCAAAATATACTGTGGACAGATGAAACCAAAATTGAGTTGTTTGGGAAGAACACACAGCACTATGTGTGGAGAAAAAAAGGCACAGCACAGCAATATCAAAACCTCATCCCCACTGTAAAACATGGCGGAGGGAGCATCATGATTTGGGGTTGCTTTGCTGCCTCAGGACCTGGACGGATTGTTGTCATTAATGGGAAAATGAATTCCAGAATTTATCAAGACATTTTGCAGGAAAACGTACGACCATCTGTCCGCCAACTGAAGCTCCGCAGAGGATGAGTGATGCAACAGGACAATGACCCAAAGCATACAAGTAATTCAACAAAAAAAAATGGCTTCAACAGCACAGAATACGCCTTCTGGAGTGGCCCAGTCAGAGTCCTGACCTCAACCCAATTGAAATGCTGTGGCATGACCTTAAGAGAGCGATTCACACCAGACATCCCAAGAATATTGCTACACTGAAACAGTTTTGTGAAGAGAAGTGGTCCAAAATTACTCCAGATCGTTGTGCAGGTCTGATCTGCAACTACAGGAAACGTTTGGTTGAGGTTATTGCTGCCAAAGGAGGGTCAACCAGTTATTAAGTCCAAAGGTTCACATACTTTTTCCTCCCTGCACTGTGAATGTTTACATGTTATGTTCAATTAAACCATGGCAACATCTAATGTTTGTGTAGTATTATTTTAAGCAGACCGTGTTCTTCTATTGTTGTGACTTAGATGAAGTTCAGAGCACATTTTATGACCAATTCATGCAAAACTCCACATAATCCCAAGGGGTTCACATACTTTTTCTTGCAACTGTAGATAGATAGATAGATAGATAGATAGATAGATAGATAGATAGATAGATAGATAGATGATAGATAGAAGAGAGAGAGAGAGATACCCTCACACAAGGAACTAGGGGGAGAAAACTCTTCAAGGGACTAAAGGAGAAAACAAACTTCCATCTCACTCATCCACCCACTCCTGCCTTTCATCACTGGGTGGATACAGCAGAAAGGATGGATATTGTCAGATGACATTCAGAAGCCCACCATTCTTGAACAAAGATTCTGAGACTTTTTTTTTTAATGAACAGTTTCCATTTGCTGGCAAAGGTTTAAAATCCCCAATAGAAGCAATCAGGACATTTCCGTTTGGTGGAAGGTGTTGCAGGTGGAACCAAAGCCAATAATAATCCATGGAAGATTTTGAATGTAACCCAATGTAGGAATACTGTAGCCCCAACTTAAACTTCAGAACTGTCATATGAGCAAATAATGAGAGAGATGAATGATTTGAATTCTAGGGTAGAAAATGAGATGGAAGAAAATGGAGTCACAAGCATTTATTTTCAGTATTAAAATTTATGATGGTTCAGTTACATATTGTATATATGTTAAAAGGGGCAAAGGATTGAAGTAGTAGCAGTAGTGGTATATTTACTGTGGTTTCTGAGTTATCACTGGGCTACAGCTGGCTTGAATAACTCAGCTAAACATTGTCTCCTGCTACACATTTCCAAGGGCATCCAATTTTAATAGTAACTTTTTAATAATATAATAGGAGCTACACATGTTGGTACCATATACCAGAGGCCCAAAACTTTTCATTCATTATCCTGCGGGCACAGATTACTGAAACTGCATTACTGAGATATAATGTGGAGGATTAACACTGCAAAGAACTAGTGGGGCTGTAAAAAAAGTATTGTCTGCTACAGTATTCCATCTAGTTGTTTTCATGTTGAGGATTACAAACAAATGTTGGTCTTTAGTGGTAGATGATGGTAATAATCATTCAGTAATCATTAATATAATTGTGCAAAATATGCTGATGATTTCCATGTCATGTGTACAACTCCATTTCTGTTTCCTTTTCTGTATGGTCCATATATTATTAAGAACTCTTAGGTATACCTCTGCTATGTCTGGAATCCCATCTGGTGAGGGTTGATGGTTAAGGGAGTGGAAGGGTATGGAAGATCAAGTACTCCTTCCCACTATTTCTCCAACAGTCTCCCCTCCAACTTGCATAGGGCAATTTGAAGAGACGATGGGGCAGCGGATCACATGAGTTCAATGGCTATGTTAATTTTCTGAATGAATAAATAATAAATCAACTGCCTTGGGCTTCGTACATAAAGAGGAAAAAAGTCTATCCAAAGCATGATTCAGCATTTGACAGGTTGATGTTTTTCATTAATCCATTAAGATATAATCCCAGAGTTATTTTAGTATATTAAATTTCCTCACATGTCCCAATTATTATGAGAAATATATAGAAATAGGATGTGCTAAGAAGAAGAAGATCAGGGAGGAGACTGTGGTAACCCAAACATTCTTCTCCAGAGCTTTTCAGAACCTTGAAAAGGTTCTGGTTTTTCAGAATGTGTTTTTCTTTCCACCTCATACAAAGTAGATTAACGTAACTGAAATAAGAAGTGCAAAATACTACTGAAATATACGACAGTAACGTTTATCTAAATTTCTTTGCAGTAATGCTAGTTTTACAAAGCTACCCATCTGAGCTAATTTAGTTCCCACTTTCTCCAAGCGTCAATATTTTCAATAGTTTTGTGGCAGAACAGAAGGTCTCCCTTTAGCAATAATGCATTTCCCTCATCCTTTCATAAAATTTAAAGCAAAGCTGTTCCCTAATAGATTTTAGCCAGACCAGGCCAACTGGGACAATGGAAACATCCCCCCCTCCCCAAAGCTCTGCGTGGGTGGTATGCAGGCAATTATTTTTAATCGTTCACATTCATACAATGAATGAAATGGGTTGCCGGCCTGTAATTTCAGCCTCCCTATTAGCCCTGGTTGAATCTTTATTAGTTTGCTCATTATTTACTGTCTTTAAAAAAAAAGAAAAAAAAGGATAACGAACACAATCACTCTCCCTTTGGCTAATAACATGCCTAGTTAAGAGTGATTCTATTCTCTTTCCATAATCTAAAGAGGATGGCAGAGGTGACATTCTCCATTGCCACAGAAGAACAGAGCAGATGGCTCCTCATGGCTCCCCACTGACCAGGCCTTCACGAGGCTTTGATGTCAGCTAGTAGCCTGCCCTCTCAGGTTATGTGACATAAATACAGCTGGCCTAAAGGAACAGAGCTCGGCAAGGGATGCAGGAAGTTTGTGCGGTGCATGCAAAAGATTAGCATGGAGAAGAGCTGGTTGATAATCATCATGAAGAATCATCTCTGAAGGACACCCAATCATCATTTAAGATGGGCCCTTGTTTATCATTAATGCCTATAACTACCACTATGGCTGCTACTGATGATTTTAGTAAATATAAAGTGAATGTATAAGCAAGGGTAAAATACAATCAAATATTCTTCCCATCTTAAAAAGATTAACAAACTGGAAGAACAGCTACAGCCATAGTCCCAAGATCTGAGTAATATAGTTTGGTAATATTTAGGGAATTTAATCCTAGGCATTTTAATCAGTGGTGAAATCCAGCCGGTTCTACCTGGCTTGCGCAAACTGCTAGCGCTGGTGGCGAAAGGCTCCGTCCACCCGCCGGGACGTCATTGTGTCCCGTTTTTTATCTTCTGTTCATGCGCAGATGGCTCTGCACATGCGCAGAAGAGGCACACGTGCTCCCATTCCCAAACCGGTAGCAAAGGTAAGTGAATTTCACTGCTGATGTTAATCCTGTTGTGTATGAAACTAGGCCTCTGCCCAAATATGTATACATAGAATATTATTTTTCAAATAGATTTTTTTTAAAAAAAATATATTTTTTTCAAATAGAGAGTAGGTTTGGCATGACTTAATGCTATGACAGAAGAAACAAAGTTATCTTAGAAGTATATTGTGTAGTTTATGAATTGCGCTCTTTTCTATGAATATGTTTAAAAAATCCATAGTTCAGGAAAATTAAGAAGCTAGAGGCTTTCAAAAATTCTAAAACAATAGAGAAACTGTCTTTTTGAAATCTACATCTGCAATATACTCAGTTTCTTTTGAAAGAATGTTACGCTAGGTTTTATCTTTTTTTTTTTTTTGGCTAGGTGAGCTTTCACATATCTTTTGTAAAAACAAGAACAAAATAAAACAAAATAAATGAAATAACAAGCAAATATCAACTTGAGAGAAAGGAAACTTCATTTTGATATAGATGATGATTCATTTTTATTAAAAGACTGCATGTATACAAATATGAAGAGAGCAAATTTCAGAAGGCCAAGCAAGCACTGGAGTGGGGTGGGAGGGTAGAATATATAATTGTCATGCTTTCATCACACAACTACACAAGTTAAAATTTCTTTCAGTTTGAAAGAGCAAACAGTATTGTGTTTGCCAATATTCATTGTCGATTTATTGAAAAATACCAAAATATGAAGGGCACCTCTATATATTTATTCCACAAGTCTATCAATTTTGAGAAGATGAATATTGAAATGCTAAATCTGACATATAAAAAGAAGTTGCTTTTTTTAGCTATGAACTGTGGAATAAAAAATATATATCTTAGAACATTATGTAATGATCCTAATAAATCAATTGGATTAACATTTTTTTACCACACATCAGTTGAGGCCTAAAAGTTATCTTTTCTAATGAAGCAACTAATAAGGTCATCCCAGAAAGACCTACCTGACTAAATAGAACCTTCCCCTGATGAAGCAACACAGTTGTTCTCATAACACCTAGGCAGAAAGGATTAGAGTTAAGAGCTTTAAATTCTTCAAGCATAACTGGATTGTAGCATGGTTTGCATAATATTCTTGTTCTGAAGAATTGTCTCACTAGCGTTTGTCATTCTGTATTCATTTATAGAAGTTCCCACTTTCCCTTATAAAAAATAAATCACAATAGCTCTTGAAAGTCCCTTCATTTCCCATACTATTTAAAAATCTTGAACAACAAAAACAAAAACAAGTACTTTCATATTAAGTTGTATTAACTCAAAACTCTTCCAATAGCTAGAGCTTTTTTAAAAAAAAGACAAACTTATTACTCTTCTATATCTTGTGAGTCACTCAGTTTATATCCTTCTTAAATCCAATAAGACTCATGTGGGTTTGCAAGATACGCATCTAAAATATCCATGATGCATACAGTATGTGTGTGTATGTGTGTGTGTGTGTGTGTGTGTGTATGTATATATATATATATATACACACACACACACACACACACACACACACACACACACACACATTGCTCCTAGAAGCACGAAGCCGAAAACACCAGCCTGAAGATGACGAATGAGACTTCTTCGAAACGTCGCCAAGACACTTCCAATTTTACGCAGGAGAAAACTCGAATAACCAAAGACGTACACACACACACACACATATATATACACACACACGCACATGCGCACACACACACATACATTGCATATGCATATGCATATACATATATCTGCCATGAAATTATTATAAATGGTAGAAAAACCTATCATAACTATTAACTTCAATTAAACTTCAATACTGATGTTGTTTCAAGCTGTAAATTAAGAAGCTCCTTTTTTTTCTTTTTTGCATTTCCTGAATGAAATCAGGAAATCCCAACCCCCCACCCCCCCCAAAAAAAATGTTGCAGTGAAAAGCAGTGCCTATTAGCTTTGCCTCCCCAGTCACAAGTGGGGGTATACTTGATCTTTTTCCCACAATGGTAGAATTGATTTTAACTGAAATATGCAGTTGTGAAGGTAAGCAGGTGCCAAGACATTTTAGGCTTAATAGATCAAAATCAGCATGTTTAATTGCATCTGGAAGCCTAGCGTAAGCTAGGGCAAGGCCTGGGGCACAAGTATAATGTGCTCCTTCTTATAATTGTGGCTTTTGAGTGGTATTTAAAGACAGTTGCTATATGCGAATTCAAGCCTAACATTCTTGTATTTCAATCTGGAAGTGTGGCTCAGCCCCTGGAACCATTGGACAGAAAAGTAGCCAGATTGCTACTCCTTAGGAACCCTCTGCAATCTATCTTCTATCTTCAAGCAAGCTTGCTTCCTTCGATCCTCTCTCCACAGAAGCTTAGCGCCACCTGTCACTCCCAACCCAATTACCCTTTCAGGGAGGTCTCAAATTATCTTCTTCTCCAAACAATGAACATAAATGGAAAAGCCAAGATGAAAAGGACAACATCCATGCACAAAAGAGACTGTAACGCTTAAGCATTGCATGCAGTGACTCTCTGCTCCCATTGTAATGAGGGGGCAGCAAACATCTAATTAGAACAAATGAGTGATTACCAAAGTTACTGGAAATGGTATTCAACTCAAGCCAAATTAGGAGCTGGCAGAACAATAAGTCACCTGTGCGTATCAAAGCTTGTTAGCAATAAAATAAAATTTCAAATGCATCATCTAGAAGACAATTTTTTTTCCAAAAAAAAATACATACACTGTATATTAAACATGCTCTTTTCTATAAAAATAATATTGTGAAATTGTGGCTGTGTGGCTGGACTCCTTTATATAAAAGCCACCCATTTTCTGCTACAGAGGCTCTTCATAGCTTTTGTCACACAGCACACACAATGCATCTGAACTGGAAGATCATAGTCAAATTGGGAAGAAGGTACAGAGAACCACCACCAGACTTGGGGGTGGGATGGGGGGAACAGGGAAATATTCAATGAGTCTCGTTCACTGGTTAAGCCAATACATTCATTGCAAAGGCTGCAAATTATTAGTGTTTCTTTTTTTTCTTCTTTATGATTTCTTCTAGCTCATCTGCTCATTTTCGCTGCTGCTATTGGCTTGCTCTGTTTCCACATTGCCTCCAGACAGTTTGGAGGACGGTTTGCAACAGATATGTTGCAGCCCTGAGAAAAGTGAAGGAACTCTTGCTGTTTGATTCCCATCCAATCCAGCCATTCCTGGAATAAAACAGAGATTCAGTACAGTTCTTATTTTGGAAAAAATACAGCTCAGAGGGAGAGCTGGTAAAAGGGATTGCAATACAGGTAGTCCTCAACTAACAAGTTTATTTAGCAATGATTTGAAGTTACAATGACAAAATAAAAGTGACCTATGATCATTTTTCAAACCTATGGCCACTGCAGCATCCCTATGGTCACCTGATCCAAATTCATATGCTTGGCAACTGATTCATATTTATGATGGTTGCAGTGTCCCAGGATCAACTTTTGTATTCTTCTGACAAGGAAAGTCAGTGGGGAAGCCAGATTCACTTAACTGTGTTACTAACTTAACAATTGCAGTGATTCACTTAACAACTGTAGCAAGAAAGGTCTTAAAATGGAGCAAAACACATGTAACAAATGTCTCATTTAGCCACAGAAATGTTGGGCTGTTATGGTTGTTAAGTTGAAGACTATCTGTACTAAGGTGCAGAGGGATGCACAATTATACAATCACCCCAATTTAAAGTGGCACACAATTATACAATCACCCCAATTCCAATTCTTCTGCATCTATTTTTTAAAATAGTGCTGTGGAAGACATTGTTGTTTAAGCAGGAAATTTCTTTAGATGTGCTTTATGTCACAGTACAAACTATTGGGGATAGAAGATACAGTTTATCTCCTTTTCAATTTACCTCGTCTTTCTATCATGCTACATCTTGGCACTCTTGGTGGTAAACATGAAAAAGTCAGTCAGCAAAAGATGGGGAAAAGGAAAGGAAAAGAGAGGGGGAACTTGGATATTACTGTTGTCAGTCTTGCTAGATTCATTTGGCATGCATAAAGCACCTCTAATTCCATGGTCGTTCCAAGAAGCCTTGCCAAACGCTTTGGAGTTTCTCCAAGCATTCTCATTTAAGAAGCCCATCTTTTCCTTGGCTATAAGCCCTAGAACAGAGGTAAGCAATGTGGTGGATGGACACCAATGTGCCTGCAGCTGTCCTGTTTGGTGGTAAAAAGCTTTTGACTCTTCCTTCTGTTTAAAAAAAAAAAAAAAACAAGGAATGTGACTATTGGAAAGCAAAGCAAATGACAGTTACCAGTAGATCAGCTTTAAAGGCACTTTTTAAAGAATTTAGATTTAAGCAGCTTCAGCCCAAGTCTTCAGGTCTCAGAAGCTTCTTGGATGAAAAGTGAAATGTCTTCAAAGAAAAACAAGGAACTCCAGTTGCCTCTTGAAAAAGCACCGTTGGGACTACTGAAAAAGTAAAAACATATTTCATTGGATCAGTAGCATTGAGCCGTGGTGGTGCAGTGGTTAGAATGCAGTACTGCAGGCTACTTCTGCTGACTGCCAACTGCCAGCAATTTGGCAGTTCGAGTCCCACCAGGCTCAAGGTTGACTCAGCCTTTCCGAGGTCGGTAAAATGAGGACCCAGATTGTTGGGGGCAATATGCTGGCTCTGTAAACTGCTTAGAGAGGGCTGTAAAGCACTGTGAAGCGGTATATAAATCTATTGCTATTGATATTGATATTTTGCAAAATCTCTGGATACACTATTTGACTTTAGACGGCAATAGTGGTGAAATCCTCCTCAGATCGCCACTGGTTCGCTGACCGCGCATGCGTGGTGCACACCAAATGTGCACTGCACGCATGCATGTTGCACGTCAAAAGCACGCTGCCCACGTATGTGCAGTCCGCACCAAATGCACGCTTCGCATAGGGAAAAAAAGACTTTACTAGGTAAGTAGAACAGCAAGGGGGGGGAACAGCTGTGCCGCGCGATTTAGCTTCGCTAGAAAGCAGGATTTCCTGCTTTCTGATCGTCGGAAATACCGGTTCACACAAACCAGTAGCTTTTTTTAACAATCGGTTCCACTTTTTTAACTGATAGTTTTTATCACTACCGGTTCACCTGAACCGGAGTGAACTGGTAGCATTTCACCCCTGGACAGCAAGTTTTAAATAAGAAGGTTTCAACTCTTTTCCATTTTGATATGCTAGTTTTCTCAGCATAGGGAAGCAATTAGGAGAAAGAAATTTGATAGACGTATTACTACAGATCTTGAGAAACAAAGATACTTGAGAAAAACTTCTATTCCTTATCAGTATTTAATTTTATCACGAGGCCTTGCATTTCCCCGTCATCTCTTGGTTGGATTACTGCAATGTGGTCTACATGGGGCTACACTTGTAGAATATTTAGAAACTACAACTGGTACAGAATGCAGCAGTGCAGACAGTTCTGGAAGCCCCTCAGGTGGCACATGTAACTCCATTGTTGTGTGAACAGCACTGGTTGCCAGTTTGCTTTCCAGTCCAATTCAAGGTGTTTGTTATTACATTTGAAGCCCCTTATGGTATGGGTTCAGGGTATCAGAGGAGCAATCTCACCACAACGGGATTAGTCTTCCCAACTTGCTCCAGCGGAAATTATTAAGGAATTTCAGCTGGCGGAGTCAAAGAGAAGAGACTTTTCTGTTGTGGCCCCCACCCTTTGCAATATCTTTCCTCTGGAAATGGGTCTGGCCTCCACACTTCTCATCTTTTGAAAGAGCCTTAAATCCTGGCTCTGCCAACTGGCCTGGTGTCCCAATAGGGGACTCTACGCTGGGGGTGGCTGGTGGGCTACTGAGAAGATTCCCCATCCATATGGCGCCTATACTCTTGATTTTTAGTTTCTTATTTAGTCTTCTTAATTGTAACTGTCCTCCAATATCTTTTTTCATTTTGTAAGCCTCCCACAAGCACTGCAACAATGGCACAGGTAGCATATAAATTTAATACACAAATACATTTTAGGACTAGAATACACTGTTTTCAACTTGTAAAACCCCTCTGCTTAAAACAGTTGTGTTTTCATCCAAGGTAGATTTTGGAGATCTGCTTTGAATATCTTTTTTTTTAAAATGACATATTAAATGCAATTTGTTGTCTGGACTTCACCGCACAATTTGTGCTGAAGAAGAAACATGGAATTACATACAACACAGAGTTTGATCTTACTGCTCTATTCACTAACAAGAGTCTACCATTCTCTATATTTCAATCAGCGATAAAAAAAGTAAGTGGTTAGTGTGTGTAGAAACGTTGTTACTAAGGTGGATGTAAATGTTGGAAGTTGAAGTGTTTCTTGCATATAATTTGAGCATTCCTGAGAGCAGGAAGCTGACCTGAGCAAAGATTTGTGGAACAACAGCTCTTAGATCTATAACAGAAAAGAGATGTATTTACCAGTAATGGATTAGAAGGATTGGCAAAGCCTAGCATCTAGCAAGCTACATGATACCAAGGGAAGAGTCCTGGACCATGTGTTCTGCCCCTGTGTGTGATTCCAGATTAGCAGCCTCTTAGACAAAGAGCAGGCAAAATTCTAGACAGAAAGGCACAGAGTAATTCCTTTCTCTCTATCTGCACCCTACTGCCCCCTTGTGGTCAGTAGGTCATGAGGCGCTGAGGAATCAGTGCCATTTGTTTTGGCTTTCCAGTAATACATGACTAAAAATAAATAAAGAATGGATAGTTATAAATAGGCAATGGTAAGATAGCTAAATAAAGTTGCCTTTCTGTACTTTTAGAAATAACTATTGATCAAATTTGTATGTTGCCTGGCTGTCAATGACTCTGGATGTCTCAAATAACTAAAACGAAGAAAATGCAGTAATAACCAGTAAAAAAAAAGTAAAAGATGACAAGGACAACATACTGAACAAGAAAGAAGGAAAAACGGGCTTCATTCTGCCTCATCAAAGGCCTGAGTAAATAACCAGGTCCTCAAGGCCCTGCTAAATAACAGAAGAGTTGGAGCTTTGGAGTATGCTAAAACTAGGAAACCAAAGTTATGAAAACCCTTCCTTTATTATAAGATTATAGTAACAGAATGTTGCAAGTCTGAATGCACCTTCCTCCTCTCTCCATTTGTCTACAATACAACTAGGGAACGTCAAGACTGAGATGTTTACTCCAATTACACTCCAATTTCTTTTGTTTGACCATTGTCTTAGTTGAGGCTCTTCCCCCAGTTCCTCAAGGTTACTCTTATTTTACACCATCTGAATTGCAATTTTGGTTTTGTACACACCCAGATTCTGTTAGAGTTAGGTGGCTATTACAAATTTTATAAATAAATAAAAAATAAATCAAGGCCACACAGTGTCACCCATGTCAGAAGCAGCATGTCTCTACATCTTAATGACTGGAAACATGAATAGGAGCATACCTACCTTGGTGGGTTTCCATATTTAGCTGAATGCTTGACTAGAGAACCTATCATCTAGATCGGCTTTTCATCCAATACATTTGGATGATTCTAATTTTAAGGCTATGGTCAGGGAGGAGGAGAGAAAAGGTAAGTCAATAGTGCAAAAAAAATTTAAAAAGATCCCCCACCTCATTACTGCTGAGCTTCCTTCATTCAAGCCCATTAACATTAACCATCCACTGTGCAGCACAAGAGCTTTAGGATGGAAGATCCATCACTTAATGTCACAGTTCATCTTTTCATGCCAACCCCCTTCTGAACAATGTCTTCAGTACAAGGGGAGACTAGGTGTGGCTTAAAATCCCAGATTCCAATTATAATGCTCAACTCCATTCATTCCATTCCAGCTTCCTGCCTACCACAGATTTTCTTTTCAAATAGTCAGCCCATCTGTCCAGCATTCCCTGTGAACATTCAGAAATGCTTCCTGATGAAAGTGTCCAATGAAATACCCATTTAATCCAAAGCAGCAAAATCGTCGCCCTTTTCCTTTTCTTTATCGTTCCAACTGCGAGAAAGTCGCTCAGAGGCATTTGTTGAAATTGTTGCTTTTAAGCTGGCTTTTGTGGAGAAGGATTTCATGACTCTTGACCCCTGGAGGGCTGCTCTATGACCCACCACTTTTCTTTACCATCTGGCATGTTTACTTGAAGCAAATGTGCCGGTTCAAAGGTCAGCATAGACATGCAAAGGGCAGCTTTGTCCTAAAAGTTGCAAAGAATGGGTTGGTGTGCATTTCATGCAACTGCTGAATACAACTAGGCAAAATCAATATTGTAGTTCTATGATGTGTGTGTGTATGTATACATGCAAATGTTCAAACATGCATATGTATATGTACACACACACACACACACACACATACTGTATTTACATATATATTTATTCATGTTTGTGTGTGTATATTAGCAATGATTACAAGCAAAGAAGGTTGTGACACATACAATGCAGAGGCTTTCAGTCTCCTTGGAAGTGAGAGGAAAGGGTCTCTTTTTATTGGTCAGCATTGATACATTACACAAAAGACTGGACATAGCCTAGAGGCCTTGAATCATGAAGATTAGAAGTAGGCCAGTTTGAGTAAAAAAAGATATCATGACTCCAGCTGTCAGGTCAACATTTGTTTACATCATTCCCTCCCCCGCCCCAATCAAAAAAGCTCTGCACAAATTGGTACTTTTATCATTTTATGTCTTTTAAAGGACTTGCGGGAAATCACTATTAAACGTGGTGTGTTCTTTTAAATGAGTACACTGTTCATAAAATATAGGAAAGGGAATTATAGCTAGGCTAACTTTATCATTTGGCTGCAAATGCTTTCCCTCTTTTGGCTCAAATGTTTTTGTCATTTTAATAAAAGGTATATTCTGTCACTTTTCCCTCCGACTTCCAGAAGGAGAAAGAGGAGCTTTTCTCAAATGGGATAGGAATATGAGTGGGCCATTGCATAGGTGCTCTTACTTTTAACTTTATCAAGCTAGAAACAAGAAATAAGGATTTAAAGAGTGACTTGCTTATTTCATGGCATTCCAAAATATCCATACAAGAAAATATGTTTTAAATTTCTCATGATTCTCTACAATATGCAATTCCAGGGGAGAAAACCCTGTATCTTTTTTTGTTTGTTTGTTTGTCATGCAGTTTGTCTGTGCTCCCACTTCTTAACATTTCAATTTTCTTGTAACTGGAACAAAATATGGTTGAAAAAAGAGAGACTAGTTTAATGTACTAGTTAAGCAGGATTAGAAGTTCCATATGTGCTTTATTTCTACATATCAGAAAAATCCAACTGGTTTCATAATCAGCTTAACTATCTGGGCTTCATGCCAGTAGCAGTATCTCATCCATAAATTTTTGAAAAATCGGGAAAAAAGATTTTTTTAAAAAAAAGAAACAATAAAATATACCATTGAAAAAAATTGAGACCCAATTTGATAGAGTGGTTAAAGTGCTGGCTTAGAAACCAGGAGGCTGTGAGCTCTAGTCCAACTATAGGCATGAAAGCCAGCTGGGTAACCTTGAGTCAGACCCTCTCTTTCAGCCCAACTCCCCTCACAGGCTTATTTTGGGGGGAAATAGAAGGAGGAAGGAATATTGGTATATTTACTGCCTTGAGGTATATATGAAAGAAAAAGGTGAGATAAAAATCTAAAAGGGGAGGGGCGCTCCGCAAGCACATGCACAAGTACAAGCTCATACACAGGTATGCCCACAGGATTTAAATCATAATCCTAAATTATTTGCCTCACATATTTTTTTTTAAAGAATAGAGATTATTCTTTAAAGTTATATTTCCCCCACTTGCTTTTTCGTTTTAAGTACTGATTACAGATGCTAGCAAGATCATCCTGGTTATTATTTGGATGGAACACCACTAGGAAATACCATGGCTGTAAAATAAATTGGGATTTTTAAAAAAAATTCCAGAAGGAAATGACAAACCATGGGCATAATGCTGTTAAGGAAACTGCATGGATATAGACTCCAGAGGTCAACTCCAGTATGAGGCATCTTTTATTGATTTACCAGCAGAAAAGAAACAAAACCTATTTTGGAAAGAAGGAAGGAGTATTGGTATGTTCGCCGCCTTGGTTATATATGGGGGGGGGGGAGGCAGAATAAAAAAAAGACCTTGTGGGATTTTATTTACCTGGGCTTAAGAGAACAAAATATATGCTCTAGTGCAGTAGATGTTGTTGTTTAGTTCCAGGTCTGATTACACTATTTACAATTAGCCAAAACCGAATCCTATCTGAATCAGCTAGTTTACGGGTTGATGCTGGTGTTATCTGATCCCTTTTATTTCCCTATGCAGCCACAAAGGGAACTAAGCTTTTATTCTGAAGAAGGCCCCTTCTTACATGAAATATTCTTTCATCCATATTTAATAGTGCAGCTATATAAAACTGTATTAGATGCAGACTACAAATAAGGATGTTGTTTGAGTCAGAAATTCCATAATGCTCTTCCTGGCAGATAGCCAGATAAATCAAAACAAAAACAATGAAACAATCTTAATGAATCTTGATGTACCAGCCAATTATGAACCTTAGCATTTTTGTTTTCTTAAGAGAGGAGTCTCTTTTCAAGAGTGATCACCCACCACATAGCTCTGTTAAGATTGTTTCTAGCTCTTCAAATATCATGCTGCTTTCAAAGTTTCAGAAGGGGTACAAATATTTGGCAGAGCTACAGAAATCTGAATTAAGGACATAGGTTCTATTGAATCCTTATAGAACTGTAACAATAGTTGTCAGGTGATTGTTGCTTCAAAAGCAATTTATACCCCACAATTTATTTCTGTGGACTGGGAAATATTTGTTACACAGTGCATAGGAAGCCTTGTTTGAACCAGTGATTGCGTAAGGATAAAATGCAGAGTAAGTGGGGGAGGTGTACATCCAAGAACATTTTAGTCCGATCCATTAGACTATTTAGTTGCCACTTGTGTCATGATGAAATGACTAGTAGCAGGTGTGTTGCACTATGTTTATTGAAAAAAAGGCCCACCCTGAAATTCTCTTGAGATCTTCAGTCTACAGAGCCCCAGGCCTGCTATGCTTTTACCTTACTTTCTCTTTTCCACTTGCTAATGTCAGCTCCCTTTGTCTCAGTCACCCTACCATAGTGTCAAAATTCTCAGGCATGTGGGTGTGTCAATTTTCAGGGGCAAGCTACTATTTTTAAGACTGTTTAGTTGTCATTTTCACATTTTTTTTACCGCGTTTAAGCCATTCACATTCTTTTTTTTTTCAATTTTTTAATTTAAAAAAAATGCTGGCTGCTCACCTTCCCACATATGAATGAATACATGATGACATCCGAATATAGCCTCCTGTGAAGGGGAAAAACAACCTTTGTAACCCACAAATATCAAACATATTCTTACCTCCATCTTGAAAGACCTCTGAGTCCTAACAATCACTTGGAGCCAAGCTCTTACCATGCCTGATTTACAGATTGGCAGTGGATCCTTTAGGAAATCCCTGCCCGGTGGCCTAGTAAACCTACCTACCTACCTACCTATTACATTTCTAAGCTGCCCAAATCCCAAAACAATTCATGGACTTTCACAAAATTAAAAGCTGAACCCCCAGACACATAGATAATCCTATGAAAAAGGTGCCCGGTTTTGAACTACTTCACCAACAATGGACAATCTTGAATAAATTTTGCACCTCATAAGGCATCTGCCTGGATTCACTATATAAATGGGTATAGCATCCTCCCCTCAGTGTGACTGTGGGGTCCCACGCCAAACTCAAAGGTTTGATCAAAGGTCAGCAGTCCGGCGGTTCAAATCCCTAGTACAGGTCTCCTGCGTGAGCAGGGGGGTTGGACTAGATGACCTCCAAGGTCCCTTCCAACTCTGTTACTGTTACATCATGAGTGGCTGTAAACTGAGGGCATATACTGGTTCAGTATTTGATTTATTTTTCCGCTAAAGGATGATGTACTTCATGGTTAGATGACCTAGACATTGGTATCAGAATACACATCTTTTAACATTCATATATTACTGTGTTTTTAATTTAGAGTGAAACATACATACATACAAAAAAATACATACATGTTATGCCATATGCTAAATACTAAAATAAATTAAAAAACTTAAAAACAGAAAAAGATGTATGTGTCTCTTATATCATTATATTGATTTACAATATTTATATTATAATTTGTAATATGTAAATAGTAATTGTGATGGGTAAATACATAAATGCGTGGTTTTTCTTCCTGTATTCGAACCGCTTGACTCCATAATGACTCTACAAACACACAAACACACACACACACACACACACACACTGTGTACCATGTCCCCACAGGCCAATTAAGATACATTTTATTAATTCCCCCTCCCCTTAAGAAAATGCTATTAAATTTAAAAAATGCTGAAAGATCACACGTCAAATGAGTAAGGGAACATGGCAGCCCATTCGAACCTTTAAGGCAATTTCTATGCCATTACATATAATACAATTATTATTATTATTATTATTATTATTATTATTATTATTATTATTATTATATATCATTACACATAATGCAGTTTGTGTCTCTGGGACTGGCCTATTGAGACAATAATCATGATTATTATTGCCCCAAGAAAACAAATGAGAGATGGGGGGGGGGATCACAATTTTATCTCATGGCCGCATTTTTAAAGCTTGCTGGAAAGCGAGTGGGGTGGAGGCCGAACAAATTCCTGTGGAGGGGATGCTATTCCAGCACAGAGCACAGAGAAGGCCTCATCCTGATCCCACCTCATTTAATTGTGGTACCCAAAATCCATCACACACTGCCTGATGGTAGTAGGCCAGGCAGAGATCCCACAGAGAACTTCCCTTTGGAGAACATGGCCATTCAGGCCTCAGGGTTGGCTTGCGAATGGGAAAAACCTGACTCTCTCTTATTAGGATAAAAGTAGCAGTGATTGTCCCAGGAGCCCCACACAGAACTGAGATCCACCAAAAATACCGGTAGCCCTCAACTTACAACCATAATTGCTCCCAAATTTCTGTGGTTCAGTGAGACATTCTGTGCTAACCGAGCTTTGCCCCATTTTATGACCTTTCTTGCCACAGTCATTAAATGAATCGCTGCAGTTGATAAGTTAGAAATCCGGTTGTTCAGGGAATCTGGCTTCCCTATTGACTTTGCTCGTCAAAAGGTCTCAAAAACATGACCTTGGGACAGGGGTGAAATCCAGCAGGTTCTAACAGGTTCTGGGGAACCGGCAGCGGAAATTTTGAGCAGTTCGGAGAACCAGCAAATACCATGGGGTAGGAATGGAGATTTTGCAATATCCTTCCCCCAGGAGTGAGGAGGGAATGGAGATTTTGCAGTATCCTTTCCCTGCCACGCCCACCAAGCCATGCCCACAGAACCGTTAGTAAAAAAATTTAGATTTCACCACTGCCTTGGGACACAGCAACGGTCATAAATATGAACCAGTTGCCAAGCATCTGAATTTTGATCACATGATCACGGGGATTTGCTGCAAAGGTCATAACTGTGAAAAACGGTAATGAGACACGTTTTTCAGTGCCCTTATAACTTTCAACAGTCACTAAATGAATTGTTGCAAGTCGAGGACTATCTGTACAATTCGATGACTGGAAACATGAGACGGATCAGGCTCTTGCCTTCTAAGCCACCCAACTAAGCCATTATAGTATAAAAAATTCATTTTGATATGTTGGTGGGATCAAAGAGCTCAAATCATCCTTCTACTTCAGGTCTCTCAGCATCACATAAATTATTCGAAATCCAGCCAATCATGTCACGAAGCAAACTTAATCAAAGAAAAACTTCTTCTATTTCAGCACCAGTCTGCTAAAATTTTCTCAGGGAAGCTCAACATCAGTTTCAGAGTTTCTCCACCAAGAGAGATGCCATTCATATCTTTACAGGTAGTCCTTGACTTACAAGCATTTGTTTAGTGACAGAAATTATAACGGCACTGAACAAAGTGACTTAGGACAGTTTTTCACACTTCCTACAGTGGCAGCATCCCCACAATTACATGATCAAAATTCAGATGCTGGGTAATTGGTTCATATTTATGACGGTTGCAGTGTCCCAGGGTCGTGTGATCACCTTTTGCAACCTTTTGACAAGCAAAGTCAATGGGGAAGTCAGGTTCACTTAACAACTGTGTTAAGCACTTAACAAATGCAATGATTCACTTAACAACTGTGGCAAGAAAAGTCGTAAAATGGGGCAAACTCACTTAACTGATGTTTCACTTAGCAACATAAATTTGGGGCTCAGTTGTGGTTGTAACCCGAGGACTACCTGTATTGGGAAATCTGCAATTAGTGTGGTGAGCCTATCATCAGACTCAATGGTTTTTGCCACTCACCCCCAGCCTTCAACAATCAGCTATGAGAAAAATTTGATTCCTCTCCAAATTTGTCATATCAGAATCTGGAGCAATGCAAAATGAAAGGGCAGGAATCTAAAAACATACCAGGAATCTGTCCAAATCATCTATTCGTCATTTATTGTGGGATCTCAAGCCTCACGTCACTTCTCCTTACCGAAAAATTGTTATGTGAGATCATTTTCCAGAAGCAGTTGAGTCAGACAAAAGTCAAGCTCCAGAGCGGTGCTTCTCACCCTTGGTAACTTTAAGATGTCTGGACTTCAACTCCCAGAATTCCACAGCCAACATGCCAGAACTCTGCTTCCAACAACATGCTGACTGGAGAATTCTGGGAATTGAAGTTCACCCTTCTTAAAGTTGCCGACAGTGAAAAACCCTGGTCTAAAAGAGAAACCTGTCATATCTTTAGGGAGAAGGAAGTCATCCCCTCGAGTAGTAAATACCAGGAAATGCTTACAAACCTAGTCATTAAGGGTAAACTGTGATCAAAGGAGACTCATAGTCTGATTCTTATGCCATAATTGGAGAATTCCCTTTCTATAAAACTAAATTAACATCAGGTTAAACCCTTGTGCTTGCTATGACACTTCAATTTGTCCTCTTATGTTTTACTGCATTTTAAATTGCTTTATAAGTGCATTCTTTTTTGTTTATTTTTTTTAAATGATGAATTATACTTTTTAGATTGTATACCACCCTGCTATCTTTGAATGAGGGGTGCTTTAAAACTATTTTAATCATAACTACGTTCATAACTAAGAGTATAATAAAGGATCCGTGTTATAGAATATCTATCAATTGTGTGTTTTTCTAGTCCTCCATACACAATAGTCTGAAATTCTTAAGATGTCCTATGAGATAGGTAAATGTAAGATTAAAGCTGTTTTGTGGAGTTTCACAGAGAAACATGACAGAACATGGGATGGCAGATGTCAACATGCATTTCTCCAGTTCGCAGCGCAGTGAAACCTATGAAACTGAGGAACTGAAAGTATAGACATAATGCCAAAACAGTTGCAGAAGCTGGATTTTGAACCTACTATTGAATAGAACATAATTTCCATTTTTTTCATCCAGCTGCATATTGAATCCTATCTTCCAAAGTTTTGCCTCAGAAACCCAAACATCTTTGTTTTGAATCCCTTGCCAATTGGGTAAAGATTGTACATTGCCTTGAATATATAAGCCATTAAAGTCAGTAAACAGCTAAAATGAATAAAACAGTAACTTACGCATTTTTAACACCTCTGAGTCAAAGGGAAAAAAAGAACAACATGGAAAAGGAACAGATGCTCTCTTCTAAATACTAGACCCACAACTGGGAATATGGAAGTTGTAACTCTTGCCATCTGTTTTCAACTGTTCATTTTTGCCCTGCCCTCCTACAAACATTTCTGATTGTGGATATCTACTCGGCAGAAAAATAGATAGAATCAGCAGCATGTCAGGAAAACACGAAAAATGTTCTTTTAAATTTACCGAAACAAGAACATTTCCTAGTAATTGTCCAGCATGTATTCAAATTGTGCTGTATCCCCTTTGTCTTTTTTTTAAACATATTTTTATGTTATTTGTTTTATTTTAATGTGTGGAATGCATACTTCCTAGAGCCAACCAATGGAATAGTTCATTCATCTTATATTGTATAATAACCAAGCATTTTTAGGCATCAGTATAAATCAGTTCTGCTTTACAGTCCACTTGAGACAGCAGCTTTCCATTTCAACAAAGTGATGTCCAGATTTTCAATAAAATGTCTGGACATGGGTTTGCTAGTTTACTTGGAAGCAGAGGGAGATTTTACTTTAAAAAAAACCACATGTAGTAAGCTGGAGTATTGGCCTTTTCTTTTCAGAGCAAAAGCAGCTCACTAATTCTCCTTGGCATCTACTTAAAAGGTAACGGTTTTCACTCTCTAATCATATCTGACTCTAGGGAGTGGTGCTCATCTCTGTTTCTTAGCTGACAGAGCCAGATTCCATGGTTATGGGGCCAGCGTGACTGTATGCCAAAATGTGCTGAACACTATTACTTTCCCACCAAAGTGGTACCTATTTATCTATTCGCATTTGCATGCTTTCGAACTACTTGGATATGGAGCAAGAATGGGAGCTCATCCTGTGACATTGTACTTGGGTCTAAAACTACAAACCTTCTGGTTGACAGCCCAGCATCTTAACCACTTGGCCACCCTGCCCCTTTTGGCCTCTACTTAACTTTTGCAATACTTCTTGGAATGATCATGTGACCATACACAATCACATCAACCCTACTCAAAAATTAATAAATGCTCAGTGTTCCATATAATTTCTGCTCTTGCTGGTGGGGCTCCAATGACAAAGTTCTTCCATTGACAAGTTGGTATTCAACATAAATGTCTACATGGAAAAAAAAAAGGTTTTGTGGGTAAAATTGTAAGAATGTTGACTGCGACACAAAACAGAACCCTGGTAAAATATGGGACCCAGTATGTGTTTAAGTGAATATACGAATTTGTCTGCAAGCTCCATTTGAGCAATGGTGAACCTAGACTTATCTAGCATAATCATACTGAATGGATTTAACAGCTGAATGGAGCAATAATTATTCAAGTAGAATTGGAAACGAAAGTCTTCCACTATCCTGAGAATGGGGGACTTTGGCATTCAAAAGAAATAAAAAGTCAAGAGCCATCTTTCACATTTCAAAAATGAATCAGATTCTTTCTTTTTTTTTCTGCCAGCTGATGTTTATTCCACCATGAAACAGGTGTGGCTTTCACTTCAAGATTTGATATCCTTAATTTGGTTTTATCAAACTGTTGGAGAAACCTAGAAAAACTGAACAGGAGGCCCCTTGGCCTACATTCTACACTCCAGTACCTAAAATTAGAACATCTGGGTAAAACATGGAAAGACCGAAAGCGCAATGCTCTGTCCGTTGAGCTTTGAACATCACAGTGGGTAACCTACAACCTTCAGCTTGCATGATAAATCTTCAGCGCAACTGACACAGATGCCCAAGCTGGATTTTGTTTCTGCCAAATTCTCCTGAAAACTGCACTCCCACAAGTGTACCTTATTCCATAAAGACGACAGGCATGTACCTTTGAAGGCAGAATGATGTGCAGGGATGACTCTTCCTAAGCATCGTTGCCCTGCTATAAATTATGGTCCAAAAACCAGATCACAGTTCACTGAAATCATAGTTATGATGGGAAGAACAGTGATGCAAAAAAGGCAGAATTACGCTTGCTTATATGAGAATGTGTGTTTATAGTTGTGTGCAAGAAAGGAGCCAGAAAAAGAAGGAACAGTGGCTGTATGATTTTATATTTGAAGGAATAAATGTGTGTCTGTGGATATGTGCAATGTGTAATGCTAAGATGTGGGAAGATGTTATATCTGCACTGCTGCATGCTGAACTAGTTTAAGCTTTTGGATAATCTTCAAGAACATATTTCATAAAACAAATTTTAACTATCCAAATGCGAGGTGATTCATAGTCAAAGAGACTATAACATAGTATTTAACTCTGGAGTTTTTGGGGTTCTGTCAAAATTGAGAGAACAGATATTTCCCTAAAATTACTGTAGTTCAAATGGCTGAAGTGAGATCTGAACAAAGAATTTCCTAGCTCATGAACTGAGACACTAACTGCATTATTACACCAAAGAAGTGATCCTTTCTACCTTGTGTAAAAGAGATAACTTCTCTATCACAATATTCCTGTTGAACGTGCTGAAATCTAGCCCTTTATTTTGAGAACAAAATTCTGAAAATGATTCTGCAAACACATTCAGAAAGATTATCTGGGATTTTATTTAATTTGTGGCTCGGCACACCAGTAATTCTCAAACTTTTGCTAGATGTGTTGGAAAAAATGATCCAGCTGGACGCCATGTTTTTTTTCCCCCATTTCTTCAGTCAGCCCAGGATTGGCTGGCTTCAGCAAGATGACAACTTATAATATGGTTATGATAAATCTTCCCTTGGTTAACCTTCCTGGTTTATAAGAACTATTTTATTCCTCCATACTAATATTACTAATACTCATATATCCACTCCAAACCAGCCCAGTGATGCCCTCGATGTGATGTCCCGGTGCCTGGAGGCGGTACGGGTCTGGATGGGGAGGAATAGGCTTCGACTCAACCCTGCCAAGACTGAGTGGCTGTGGGTACTGGCATCCCGGTCAGATCTAGTGGTTCCATCTTTATCTATAGTGGATGAGGTGCTACCCCCGGTAGACAGGGCACACAACTTGGGTGTCCTCCTGGATTCACGGTTGAGTTTAGAAGATCATATAACAGCTGTGACCAGGGGGGCATTTGCCCAGGTCCACCTGGTTTGCCAGTTGCGCCCTTATTTGGACCGGGATGCCCTCCGCATTAGTCACCTCCCGTGTTGACTACTGCAATGCTCTCTACTAGGGCTGCCCTTGAGGACCATCCAGAGGCTTCAGCTGGTACAGAATGCAGCTCCACGGGTCGTGATGGGTGGTTCCCGATACACCCATGTTACATCTCTCCTGCGCAACTTGCATTGGTTGCCGGTTGCCCTCCGGGTGAGATTCAAGGTGCTGGTAATGACCTATAAAGCTCTACATGGCTTAGGTCCAGGATATTTGTCGGACCATCTGCAACCAGCAATAGCTCCCTATCACCCAGTGCGTTCTCACAGGGAGGGCCTACTCAGGGTGCTGTCAGCTAGACAGTGTCGACTGGCGACCCCTAGAGGCAGAGCTTTCTCTGTGGGTGCTCCCACCCTCTGGAACCAACTTCCTCTGGGGCTCCAGTTGGCCCCTGACCTCCGCACCTTCCGCCGCAACTTAAAGACATGGTTGTTCAGCCTGGACTGGAGGGGTTAACATGCATTTTAACATGTTTTTATTCAGATATTTTATTGTTGTGAGCAACCCTGAGTCCTATGGAGATAGGGCGGTATATAAGTCAAATAAAATAAATAAATAAAATAAATAAATAATTACTTGCATGCCAATTTCCATCCTGGTGCTTTTTGAAAAGAAAATCAATTTTTCCTTGACCGTTGTTGACCATTGAGGGTGTCAGGGAGTTGATTGATCCCATCCTGGCTCTGGGATAATCGCACCCTGATTTAGAGGTTTGGACCGAGGCTTCTCCTTGAAAGTGTACATTAAGAAAATAAAACCCGAAGAAGTATTTCTATGAAAAACTCATTTTTATTGTAAAGTAAAAAATAAAGATAACTCTTACTATCTAATTAATTGGCTACATCTTGCCAGTGTTCCTGTCTCACCTCTTGGCAGGAGAACAAAGGAGTAAGAAGAAGGATAATGGATGCTAGAAAGGAATGCACGCTTGCGCACTTAATACTGATAACAAAACTTGGCAAAACTACAGTAAGCCTATTAGACCAAAAATGACAGCTCAGCTGGGAAATACAGGAACGCAGTGACAATCCCCTTCTTTGCCAGTTGAGTGAACATCAGGTACATCATCAAATAAGGCACATCTTCTTACGCAGATACTCGTGTTGAGCTGCTGGGAGTGGCTTGTTGAGGATATCTGCAATCTGATCATGTGTAGATACATATTGCATTTTAACAAAACCTTTTTTCACCAATTGTTTTATGTTTTGATAACGGATGTCAATGTGTCTGGACCTAGAACCTGTAAAATGTGATTCAGAAATATAAACCACCGATTCATTGTCTTCCATCACGGTGATTGGTCAGATTGGACGTGTCCAGATATCTGTGACCAAAGCATCAAACCAAGTTAGAGAATTACATGCATCTGAAACACAAGCATATTCAGCTTCAGTAGATGAAAAAGAAACAAAATTCTGTTTACGCACTTGCCAATAAACAGGACATCCATTCAAGAACATCATATAACCTGAAGTACTTTTGCGTGATTTCTTATCACTCGCCCAATCAGAATCTGCATAACAACATAACTCTGCATAATCAGTATGTGTTGGTTCTAACAATAACTTCATGTGTTTTGTGTGCCTTAGGTATCTCAATAATTTCTTAACGCATGTCCAATGAAACTGTTTTGCCTTACCTACGTGTTGTGACAAGAGATTAACACTAAGTGCAATGTCGGGTCTGGTCCAACTACTAATATACAACAGTGACCCAATGACTGAACGATAAAGTGTTTGATCCTCGAACTCAGGACTCGGTTCTTGTGTCAAGTTGTGAAAATCTGTTTGCATGGGTGTCTTTGTTGTGTTAGCATCCTTCATGTTGCAATGATGCAAAATGTGTTCAATTTTATCTTCTTGTGAAAGACTAAACCCCTTCTGTGTTTTGTCAATCTGAACACCTAAATAAGTGCTAATATGACCTAAAGATTTCAATGTGAAGTATCTCTGCAAAGCTTTGGCAAAACTTTCACTCATCTGCTTATTTGGACCAATATAAACAATGTCATCAACATAAACAAGAACTATTTCATATGCATTGTTAGATCTTTTTTGTGAACACGCACTCATCAGTTTCGGACTTAATAAAGCCCATTGAATTTAGTTTGTCAGTAAGACATAAATACCACATTAAACCAGACTGTTTCAGACCTTAAAGACTTTTTTGTAGAAACCAGGTATCCCTTCTTGCTGTCGGAACCCTGGAGGACCTCTCACGTAGATTTCTTCATCTAGGTCAGCATGTAGATAAGCCGTGTCCACATCGAACTGGAAAACTTCTAAGCCAAGGATAGTTACAGTTGCTAAAGCAATTTTTACACTCTCAGTTCTGACTGTCGGTGAGTAGGTATTTGTGTAGTCCTCAGGATAACGTTGAGCGAAACCCTGAGGTACAAGTCTGGCCTTGTACAATGACTCACCATTTGGTTTCTTTTTGATTCTGTAGACCCATCGAGTGCCAATGATTCTTTTGTTTGCTGGAGGTTTTGCAGGTGTAAATACCTTAAGTTTCTTTAGACTGTCCATTTCAACCTGCATTGCATCATACCACTTCTCTTGCTCTGAATCAGGAAGATACTGGATTTGTGTGAACGTATCAGGTGGAAGTGTAACATTGCAAATCAAAGGCAAGGGTGCTTTTGTCAGTTGCCACGAAAATCATTGTGGAGGGATTCCTTTTGTGGCCCTCTTGGAACATCTCAGAACAACAGTCCATTCTTCTTCTGCTTCGTCCTTGTCCTCACATTCGTCGCTAGCATCAGCATCTGCTGCTTGCGAAGACGGATGGAGAAGAACTAGTGGATGGAACATTCGCCTGTGAATCTTGGTCATCAGGCTGCATGGCATCAACAACATCATCTCTAGGAAAGTAAACTCCAGGATCATTGGAATGAATCCTGGACCAGTCAACATCTTCCTCAAAATTAGCAGATTGGGAAATCACAATTACATGTTTAGAGTCAATAAATTTGCTCCATTTTGAGTTATCATTAATACCCATAAATCTCAGTCTCTTTGCTACTGGACCTCCTTTTCTTCTTTGAGCTAAGGGAATGTTCACCATAGCGTATGAACCAAAAATATGGAGGTTTTTGAGATCGGGCTTGTAACCATACATCATGAAGAAAGGAGTCTGATTTATTACACTGCTCTGTTGTACGCTGTTGACAATGTAATTTGCATATTTGATAGCTTTACCCCAGTATGGCATACTAAGGTTGGCATCTTCTTGGAGACAACGCATCATGGTTTGCAGGACCCCTTGTCGTCGTTCTATGACCCCGTTATGAGTTTGATGAATAATTCCATTCTTACGCATCCAATCCTGGAAACGCTGAGACATGAATTCGGCACCACGATCACTCTGGATTCTGGCGATGTGAACTTGGTGTTGGGTAGAAACAAGGGCTGCAAAGTCTTTAAAGAGTAGCAACAGGAACAGAAGAAATATTTCTATGAAAACTCATTTTATTGTAAAGTAAAAATAAAGATAACTCTTACTATCTAATTAATTGGCTACATCTTGCCAGCGTTCCTGCCTCACCTCTTGGCAGGAGAACAAAGGAGTAAGAAGAAGGATAATGGAGGCTAGAAAGGAATGCACGCTTGCGCACTTAATACTGATAACAAAACTTGGCAAAACTACAGTAAGCCTATTAGACCAAAAATGACAACTCAGCTGGGAAATACAAGAACGCAGTGACAGAGGGTAAATATTAAGTACAATGTTTCTTCTATCTATGTACATAGTTGTCCATTAACCAACACCGACCTGTAAAATCAATGGTCAATGGGTAAAACCCAACTCTAGACCTTTATCTTCATTCCTGATAACCATTGTCATGCCCTGACAATGTTATCCTTGCTTCTTTCTGGGTTTTATTTACTTGGTTAGTTAACTACTTGCTGCAATTTATATACTGTCCCAACCTAATAGGTCTCTGAGCATCTTACACACTTCTGTACAAAAGAAAATTAAAAACAATAAAAAATAAAAATGAACTGCAACTGCAAGAAATATATACATCTATTACAGGAGTCCCATTCATAATAAATCCATTCCCAAAGCTTTCTGGAATAGCTAGGTTTTAATGGCCTTTGGAAAATCTAACAAGGTGCAGATAGCTTAATCCCAGGGGAAATGCTGTTTTAATGATCAGGGGCTACAACTGGAAAGGTTTGTCTCCATGATCCCTGAAGAATGACCCTTCCTGGGGGAGGATCCCATAGAAAGCCCTTCAGATTTTACTGAACAGGCAGAAGCCACTATAAGAAGCCATCCTATACTTATTCAGGTCCTAAGCCATGTAGGGCTTTAAGGGTGACAACTAGCACCTTGGATTTTACCCAGAAGGAAACTAGTAATCAATGCAGCACTTGAAGCAGAGGGAAAGCCTTGAGGTTGCATCCATAACCATTCTGGCCCAGATGAAGCCTCTGGATAGTCTACAAGAGCAGGCTCATGTAGAAAAGTTTTCAGTATTTCAAATGAGAGGTAAGTATGAATAATTGTGAGCAAAGCTGCCCAATCCCAGAAAAATCATAACTGCTATATTATATGCACCTAACCATACTTGTCACCTGCTGTGAGTTCAAGAGGACTCCAGGGTTACAAATAATTTCTACACAGGGCAAAATAACTCTGTCCAGAATCAAATAGGGTAAATCTCTAGTATCAGAGGGCTTTTAAACCCATTGCCTTTCCATCATGCTGGGATTCAGCCTGAGCCTGTCCCTCTGTCTTCAGACCACAACAATCTCCAGGTACCAGAATGATTGAACCCTCTAGGACCACTGCATGGGTGGCTATAGGTGAACTTATTGGAATGAGAGCAACTTCTATGTAATCTGCACTATTATATGCAGCTTTCACATATAGCAACTTATGTACTTTTGTCTTGCTCAAAAGATGTGATTCCACAATGGGGAACCCTATGTTCTGATCTAGGCTCCCTTAAAAAGCAGGAAGCAGAGTCTTGGTCCCTGCAAAACCTCTTCTATTTACACAACTGTGAATTCCTTTCATTCACAGTCAGCAAGGCCTGTCCAAACAGTTTTTCAAAGGAATATTTATCAACACAGACCTTATCTCATTTGGAAAGCTGCCAGGTAACTAGTTTCCAAGGCAAAACTTGGCACAGAGTCTCTGAGAGTCACGGAATGAACGAATTGTTTCCTGCAAAAGCCCACTCCCCGTTCGCTCCTCTTTTGTTTCCTATGGGAGGGTGGCTTTACTCTCAAGTCAACCCTGCTTCCTTAGTTGTTCTTGTCTTCTGGCAGCTCTGCGCATGCGCACACTGGGAACAGGCTCCAGCTGTTCCTTGCCTCACTGCTGTCTAGCTCCCTCTCTGCCTCCGACACAGAGCCCTCGTCTGAGCTTTCCCCAGCTCCCAGGATTGGCCCATGTTCCTCCCCAACCTCCTCACTGTCCAACTCTGCTGCCAGCTTTGCTGATCGCCGGCAGGCCACAACACCCTATTCTTTTTTATGGCTGACATTTTTTTTCTTTTCTCTGAATAGCATCAAGCATGCCCAAGGTCTCCAGAAAAATAAAACGGTGGCTGTGAAAAGACAGTCACCAAAATCAGCTCAGCTGCAGATGAGCTCTCTTTCCCTGGGATGAAGAAGCAGACAACTACCCTTTGCTCCAGAATTAGTCTCCAGAAAGGGCAATGATGATGAACAATGCAGGAGTAGGAAGAAACTCTCTATCCATCTCCAGAGAACCAAGCTAGCAAAGAATTCACAAGCTGTATCCTAGTTCTTTTGACCACTGCATGACTCCTGAGGAAGCAGATATCATTCTTAAAGGTTAAGCGCAACAAACAAATTTACCTTACGATGAGAAAAATGTCAGGGGGGAAAATTAATTACATTTGAAAAGATGCTCGTGTGTAGCCAAAGACTTACCTTGCAGTTAAATCAAGATCTTACAGTTTCTAAAATGTCAAATTCATTTTTAAACCTAAAAAAAGGAGTGATGGTAGATAGAAGGGCAGAACATTCTTAGTGCAGGGTTGCTAATAAAAGAACCATCAGTGCTGCCTCCGATAACCTTACCTTGCAAATAAACTTTGAATATTAAAACAAGAGACAGCAGTGAAACTAGTATCTGCAAACTTATTAATTCTTGCAGGAAATTTAGACAGGGGAAAAAACCAACTATAACCCTGAGTGCTACGATGCTTAAGCCTTATTTGGGCACTTGTTTAGAAGCTTGGTCTAATGGAGCATTATAATTGTACTAATGTAATAACTTCACTGCAGACTTAACTATCTAAATGAACTAACTTAAAAGTACTTAGTTTATAAAGTGTGTTGGTTTTGATTCAGGAAATAATAGATGACTATCTTGTCATTGATGTTATATATATATATATATATTATCACATAGCCCAATTCTCCATGAATTTATCCAGACACCATCTAAACTAGTGTTCATCATATCAGATAGCAGCAAATGTCATAGTTTAATTATACATTAGTCACCGTAACTTCCCTTTGTGGAAATAAACCACTTTTAATTATGATTGATTATGTGCCATCAAGTCATTTCCAACTGTTAAAACCACATAGACAGATTTTTCTCCATGACTGTCTAACCAGGTTTATTTATATGGTATATAGAGGGTAACCAGTAGCACGGTAGATGGATTCAGTTATAGTAGCAATGGATGCAAAGTTGGAAGATAGATAAGATAGATAGATAGATAGATAGATAGATAGATAGATAGATAGATAGATAGATAGATAGATAAGTGGGTGGGTGGGTGGGTGGGTAGGTGGAGGTGGAGGTAGAGGTAGAGGTAGAGGTAGAGGTAGAGGTAGAGGTAGAGGT
>WNWU01000034.1:10744598-10756171 GCA_012654045.1 Ptyas mucosa
GAAAGAAAGAAAGAAAGAAAGAAAGAAAGAAAGAAAGAAAGAAAGAAGCTATAAATAAAAGAAGTGTTGGGTAGATTTTAGTAAGAAGGAAGATAGGGAATCAAAAGGGAAGAATGCTAAAATGCTAAAATCTATCATCAATCATTTATGGTTTAAAGTGACTATCTTTATTGATCAGTTTTGTTTTGCTTTGCTTTGCTTTGGTTTTTCTTCAAAATACCTTATTTTGTTTCAGAGAAAGGTATATGATGGTCTCTCTTTTTCTTTCCTGATATTAACAAGTTTTTTTTCTTCCAAAAGCAGAATGGCGAAGCTGTGAACACTGTAAAGCAGAAAATAGATTTTTGATATCTTGGCTTTATTTTTCAGGATCCAATTAGGAAGGGCTCATGTCCCCCTCTGGGCTTGAGGATGAGATAAATGACGCAGAGCCACAGAAAGAAAGGGGGAAAAAACTGGAAAGTCAGAGGTTGATGGTGATGAGTTCCTGCTGCATCAGGGTAAGCAATGTTTTAAGCCAAGTGATGTGTTGTGTTGTTGGTTTGGTTGCACATAATAACAATAATAATTCTGTAAACAGACTTTGAAGGCTGCACGTGGCTGGATGTGATATCGACAGAGGGAATAGGATCAAAATTCTGGACCCTGATGTGTTGGAGGGAAACAGAAATCTTAAATAGCAATAGCACTTAGATTTATATACCACTTCATAGTGCTTTACAACACTTTCTAAGCGGTTTTACAGAGTCAGCATATTGCCCCCAACCATCTGCGTCCTCATTTTACCGACCTCAGAAGGATGGAACGCTGAGTCAACTTTGAGACGGTGAGAATCAACTGCCAGCTGCCAGAGTAGTCAGCAGAAGTAGCCTGCAATACTGCATTCTAACCACTGTGCCACCATGGCTCTTGTGGTGGACCTGTTTGCATGGTTCTCTCTCCCGTGCCCCCCTCCCTGTTCACACACATTTTGTCACAAATGATTGGCAGCATGATTTGAAGAAGATTCCTTGCAACAGTTGCCAAAATGGAGCCATGAAATTGCATATGACCTACTGGCTGAGCTTATCTTCTCATTGGCCTATTCAAACCAAGTTTCAACAAATATATGTCCCTGCCAACTTCTATACTGACTCTGGTCTTTGCTGTAATATCCATACAGCTACCTATTATTTAAATTTGAAATCGCAAGGCGAACACTTTGTAAATTTATTTATTTAGCATATGGCACATCGTACATGGGTTTATAATATATATTAACACTAGCTGGACGCCAGTGCTTCACTACGAAACTATGTGATCGGGCATGATAAATTGACACCTAAAGCCTGAAACTTAATGTAGAATATGTAACTCTGTAGCATCAGAGCATAATATAAGGCAACTGGAAGTTAGAACAGAGGGGGTGGGGGAGTAGAATGTCCCAGCCTACAGGCTGGATAGTCATGTGCTGGCCATGCCCAGCCCAGTTTAGCGAAGGGGTAGCATCACAGCATGTTAATATAAGGAAACTGGCAGTTGGGACAGAGTTCCTTTCAGGTGGGGAGGGGGAATAGAACGTCTAACTCCTTAGTATATTGTATATTGTATATGAAATACTAATGATCTGATGGTCATTTCAAAAAATCCTTTCTTAGCGAGCACCTAGAAGCCAAGAGGAACATATGTGCCAAATTTCAAGTTTGTAGGCTTTACCGTTCTGGAGATTTCGTGAAGAGTGAGTGGTATTTGGCTTTTATATATATAAATTAACATATTCACATATCCACATTTCACTTAAATCTAAAAAACACAATAAAATATGAATGTTAAAATGTTATAGTTTGTACATGAAAAAAATGGATAAAGCAGATGCTTCTTTAATTACAACAATTACATTAAACAAATACAATGTCATTTCTAAAAAGTGGAGGAAAGGTTGACTAAATGAACAAGATTGGAAGAGGATGTTCAGCCAGACACTCAATGGATATACAGCATTTAATATACAGCATTTTACAAACTGCTTGCCCTACAACTTGTCTGCTATATCCTCTCTACTTGACTAATCAGGTGCTCTAAGAACACCATCTTGGCAACGATCATTCAGATCATTAATCTTTCCCATTTGCAGGCAGAATTTCCTGCTATTTAAAGGTAGGCAGTGGTGAAGCTCTTGCTTAATAAATAGCTTTGTACCTGTACAGCTTTAACAGTTATCAATTAATATTTATTTATTTATTTATTCATCGTAGGTATATAGCCACCCATCTCACTATCATGTTCTAAAGTAGACAACCGTGCTGCAGTAATAGGAGCTCTCCGATAAAATGTATGATCTTGGTTCCTTCCAGTCTGATTCAGACTTACTTTGGCATGTGAACAACTTTTGATATTGAGATGGATGCTCTCTACCAAGAGAGAGATACCAGGAATATAACATTATTGACAGTATTAAGTATTTGAACAGATTGTTTTGTATGTTCCATTGTCTACTATATTTTCCTGGAATTTTAGAGGAAGTAGAAGCAATACTACAAAGTGGCACCACTACACTCCTATCTCCCTGAGTCTGGAAAGAGTGCAGAAAAGAGCAAAAAAGATGATTAGGATACTGGAGGCTAAACCAGTGGTGGGTTGCCCCAGGTTTGGACTGGTTCGCAAGAACCGGTAGTAAAACCGGTGGGAGGCTCCGCCCACTGACCCGGATGTCATCAAAGTTGATCTGCGCATGCGCAGAAGCGTGTGCAGAAGAGTGCGCGTGGGTGCGATGCGAACCAGTAGTAAAGGTAAGGGTAGCCCTTGGCTAAACATATGAAGAACAGTTGCAGGAATTGGATTTATGTAGTCTAGGGAAAAGAAGGATTAGGGATGACATGATAGCAGTGTTCCAATATCTCAGGGGTTGCCACAGAGAAGAGGGAGTCAGCCTATTCTCCAAAGCACCTGAAGGCAAGACAAGAAGCAATGGATGGAAACTAATCAAAGAGAAAAGCAACCTAGAACTAAGGAAGCTTCCATTACAATTGTATGTCAACGATTACCTGTATTAAGTTAATGATACTCAGTTATGCTTTTCCTTTCTTATGAGCTCAGGGTTGGATTTTTTCCAGAGTGAACTCCTCTCTGTCTCCTGATTGAAAAGGACTGAACAAACTGAAGCTAAACCCAGATAAAGCACAACTATTCCTGTACAAGATCTGGGTTTCAATCTTTCAGAGACAGATTGTTGTAGAAGACATGCATTCACATTCCCCCTCATTGACCATAAATGCAGTCCACGAATCCTTCTAAAACCAGTATAGATAATGGATAGTCCCATAACAGCCGAAGCAGAAAAAGTCATATATCAACCACCCACAAATTTGCAGTGAATAGGTGGCATATACATCTGTCATATAGATAAACAGACTAACTCTTCAAAACAAAGTCCCATTCATATCTGACACCCAGCAAATTTAGTCAAATTTACCATGATGACAATAATCAGGGTGCTGGAGACATTATATAATTCTGCATTATGTAACACTGCCCAAATGGCAGATCGTTGCTTACCACTGAATCATATACTTATTCTCAAGTGCTCCATAAAAGACTGGATTAACTCCAAAGATTAAGAATTTGCATTCTGTTTACTAGCAGCCGTTAAAATAAGTATTGCACAACATTGGGAAGCAATAAAAAGCACTGAAATTTTTGATCTGGAATAGGATATGCAATTAACATGGCTCATAAAATCAACTTATTTTATTAGAGGTCTACAGAACCTCCATAGTGATCAGTTTATACAAAAGAGGTTGGTAAGTATAAATGACACATTTGAGGTTATGATCCAACTGTGGATTTGAGTTTTTGGTTTTTGATGTTATCATTGGGCTCAGAATGTGTTTGCAAGCATGCTGTTCATTAAACCATAGAAACAAGACATGGTGAGGAAGGAAGGAATAAATAAACCTTTCTTATTCAGTCAAGTAGGAAAAAGCTGGGAGAAGGGGAGGACTATTAGTATAGTACTATAATACTATTGTATGTTGTTTTCTTTACTTAATTCCATTTAGCAGTAGCACCCAAAGTAGGTTGCATATGATATTATGGACTAAACATACCAGGTGTATCTGTTAAACATTTAACATGCGATAAGAAATTTTATTTAAGTGAAAGCTAAAATTTAAGTGGCTTTTAATGTTTGAAATTACAAAGCTGAAGCTGATCGACACCCTTAAGCTGCAGCACAACCTTATATTTCTATTATAGCTGCTTTCTATAAAACTAAGAACTAGATAAGATCAAGAACTGATGCCTGCGTGTTCTTGCTTTCATTTACCCCTAAGATTTTATTTTATTTTATTATTTTAGAAATGTGGCATGTGGGGTTTGTTGTTTTTTTTTTTTAACTGTGAGCTTGAAATTAGACTTGAGAGCAGGATATTTTTTTTTAATTGATCTGTAAAGTGACTTGGGGTTTGATAGCTTTAGGGTAAGCTATAAATGTTTTAAGTAAAAAAGTAATACAAAGCAAACTATTCAAACCCATAATCTGCAGTACCAAAGAGATATGGCATGATAACATCCTGAAGTCACGATTCTTAAAAACAAACGGCTCACATTAGAAATAATAAACAGAGGCTTCCAGTGGGACAGCGACATCACCAGACGCTTCTTTTTGAAGCGCCAGCCCAGGGCTCCGTAGAACCGCAAAGAACAGCGACTATCAGCTGTCTTGCGGTTTGAAAACTTTCCCCCTGGTATGAGGGGGGAAAGTGAGTAGACGGGTGGGGTAGAGCTCCCTGAAAGTGCCGGATTTCACACATAATCTGGCGCTTGAAGATGAGAGCTCCCCGTTAAGCCTGTCAGTACTCCGGATCCTGGATGCCTCTGCTTTGCAGAGCTAGATGTCGTTAACCATTCCAGCACCAACTTTAAACAGATATTTTTTGAATCGAGCTGGCGGAGCACAAGCAGTATGAATCAAACAGCAAGTATTTTTTTTTCCTTTTAACTCCAAAGATTTACTTTCTTTAAAAGATTCTTCCTAAGCTGAAAGTGAAAGCAAGATGGCGTTTGAGTTTTAACGGAGCGTGAAGAAGTGAAAACTAAAAGTAATTATTGACAAGCCCCTGTTTGAAACGTAAAACTCCTTTTTGAAAAGTGGATGTAATAAGAAAGGAATAATAATAATTGAAGCAGCAATACAAATTACAAATTGTAAAGGATTCCCTTTTTTTTTCTTCTTGAAACTCTTTTTTTCTTTTCTCTTCCCCCTTTTTTTTTCTGTCCTTCTGGAAGGGAAGGAAGAAGGGGGGCAAGATGGCTGGGCTTTTTGAAAGCAAAGGAGGGTTATTTAACCCTCAATGGTCTGAATTTGAGAAAGCTTTGAGTTCAATTACCTCTGCTTTATTGAAAAGAATTGATACTATATTTCAAGTTTCTCAAGCTGGAAATAATGAAATACATGGAAATACTGAGTTGCAATCTAGCAGTGGGGGATTGAATGAAGAGTTGGGAGATGCAAAAAACCAACAACAGATTATAGCAGATTTTACTGAGGAGAAAAAGACGAATGTTGTGCAAAATAAGGAGCAAGAAGTGTTGCAAGCTGATGAAATTTTGGTTTCACGAATTTTTTTTTATAAAACTCAATCTGCACTTAAAGAGTTGTTTCCAGAAGAAGCTACATTTCTGCAAAAATTTTATAATATGCAATCCCAAAAACCGCAAAATTTTACTGGAGCTAAAAAAGGCAGAGGGATCAAAGTTAAGAAGAAAGTTCGTAAAAAGGAAAAGAAGAAAGACTGGAGAAATGGAAAATAACCCTGCTTGATGAGATGATGGTCCTTAAAAAGTACTGTTTAACTGTTTAAAGATTTTGAATTTTTTGGAAAAAGAAAAAAAAAACAGACAGCAGTTTAATGCCAGTTAACTAAGCGATGAGCGACGATGAGGAGGCAACTTACAGCTGTATTGGAATATTTGAGAAGAATAAACAGATCACAGCAATGCTGGTGTATTGGGTTGTGAAATATGCCCTGACTTGAATGATTTGGATTATTTTATTAAGGACTGCAACAAATTTGGACTTAATTGCAATCGCAGAAGTTCTACTGAATATAGCAAATTGAAGTTTCCTGCTTGATGGTAATGAATACAAGGCAAAAGGACTATGGACCTAGGGCAATTGCAGTTGATCTGGTGGTTTCCCTAATATGTCTGACGAATTTATTAATCTAATTTTTGACTGGATTTGATGGATATCATTTCAAATATAATTATTTGAAATTACAAAGTCACTCGGGGGGCTTTTTTTTTATATACAGAAGCAATTTTTATTTAGGGGGGTAGACGTAAATGAAGATATCTTATATGCTGTTGGAAGATGTGAAGACAAGAAGATTAGCAATTGGTTCAATTTAGTATGAAGAATTTAAAGGATTGATAAAGTTCTTAAATGATGTTCTTAGTTGATTTGTTAATATGTATTGATATAAGAGGTTTGATTATTAATTAAAAAATTATTGTTAATATTATTTCTTATTAAGTGTTTTGATTATAATTGGACCTTGATGGTTTAAAAGTGAAGGACAGAAGAGTTTATATAGTAAAAAATTTTTTTTAAATCGGAGGTTTTTTGAGTGAGGGTTTCCTTTTTTTTCTTTCTTTTTGTTGTTGTTGTTGTTGTTGTTTTGTTTTAAATGAAAGAAGTTATAAAATATTTTGTTAAATTGTATAGACCTAATAATTTGTTAAGTAACAATTAGCCAAATTGAGTAATGATAGGTTTGATTAGATAATACTTAATTGTTTTAATTGCTGTAATTATAAATGGAGATAATTTTGTTGAATTAGATGGAATAAGGAGAAAAAAAGACTTGCTTTCCTTTTATCTATTTGTTTAATGATCATGATTATAATAAGTGTGAAATGGAGTTTAATTTAGAGAATTTAAGCTGTATTTTATTTTGTACTTGCTCTGGGAAGTCGGGGGAGGTGGTTGGGGAGAGGGGGAGAAAATGTATGTAAAATTTTTAAAACTTTTTCAATAAAAAAAAAAGAAATAATAAACAGACAGTTTATTAACTCTGGCTGATAATATTTAGCTGTCTTAAACTGCAGCTGGGGTCAAAAAGCATCTGGAGAAAAACTGAGAGTGGTGAAATGTTTAAGAATGAGAAACCGAGGCTTATAGCCTGATCCTATCCAGTTTCTCAGAATAAGTGGGCCAAGTTGCATACCCCTTGGAGTAATTTGCATGGAACATGGATATACGACCACAACTGAACCCAAAATTTCTGTTGTTAAACAAGAGTGTTGTTAAGTGGGTTGCACTCCATTTTATGACCTTTTGGCCAGTTGTTAAGCAAATCACTGCAGTTGTTAAGTGAATCATGCTGTCGTTAAGCGAATCTGGCTTCCTCCTTTGACTTTGTTTGTCAGAAGCCAGCGATGAAGATTACAAATAGTGATCAGATGACCCCAGGACAATGCAACTGTCATATATACATGCCAGTTGCCAAGTGCCCGAATTTTGATCACAATACCATGGGGAGGCTGCAATTGTCGTAAAGGTGAAAACCAGTCTGAAGTCAATTTTTTCAATGCTATTGTAACTTCGAGCAGTCACGAAATGAATGGTTGTAACTCAAGGACTTCCTATAGATTATATTTCTTTTTTTTTTTGTAAATTTTTTTTATTTTTTCCAACATAAACATTAAAAAAAAATAATTCAAGAACGAATTCTTGATCCGGTCACAAATGGGTATACTAGTTTAACAAATGAGAACAAATAATTTTAACATAAATTCCAACATCTTAATTTAAATCTTTCTATTATCTCAACATACATCTTAATCTTCTACTAAATCAAAGCTCATTCAATTATATTCAATTATAAATTCAATTATAAATAAAAATTCAATACCGCTCTATCTAAAAAAATTTTTTTCCATTGCTCCTTTTAACATCAACATTAAACACAAAAACAATCTGCTCTATTAAGCTATATATTTACCTTACAATTTTATCACCACAAATCTTAATTTCCAAATGTATACAACACAATTTTTATTTCAATTTATTAATCAAAATTTATTTCTATTTTTCTCATTTTCTAGACCCAATTCATCCTATCTTGATCTCAAACTTTTACACAGACATCTCAAAATTTTCCATTTCATTTTAATTATCGCCCAACATTTTCTTTTTCACCCCTTATTAATAATTATTCTTCAATATATTCTCCTCATTCTCCTCCATCACTCCATCTGATTTGGCTGATTTCCAGCATAATATATTTTGGCTGAGTTTTCAGCATATTCTCCTCCATAATTCCAACTATTATTTGGCTGATTACCAGCATTTTCCATTATTTTGGCTTATTTCCAGCATGCTTTATTTTGGCTGATTGACAGCATTCTCCTCCATAACTCCACCTATTATTTGGCTGATTTCCAGCATTACATTATTTTGGCTGAGTTCTCAGCATATTCTTCTCCATAACTCCAACTACTGTTCTGTTCTATAGATTATATTTCTAAATAAGTAGGAATAATAGTTCACAGTAATTCCCCTCCCTTCCCCACATATACAGTTGGAGTAACAGAAAAGTTTCATTTCCCACCAGAAATATTTTGGTTGTAATGTGATTGCTGATTGTCCAAGATCACACACTGTGTAAGTCCTTACAAGGGGGAGCAACCTGTTACAAAAATAGTGGAAGCCTATTATCTATTAACAGGAAACAATCTCCAAAATAAAAAATAATAGTTTTCACATTCAAAATTGAATCTCACAAAAATTCAGTAATTAATGCTACTTTCTCATCTGAGAAGCCTGATCCAAACTGTGTCACAATGTAGTGCATACAAGTTTAACTTGATCAGAACTTTCTTTTATTAATTAAGATAAATGGAGATCCATTTCTACTAAAGCAGAAATTATTTATTTATTTATTTATTTTATAAAATTTGTATGCCGCCCTATCTCCAAGGACTCAGGGCAACTCACAATAACAATCGACCAAGCGACTGTTAAAACAACAAATACACATAAAAATCTAAAAAGTATTTTAAAAAATTAAAATATACTACCCCATCAGTCCAGACCGGGGGACATAAATAACCAGGTTTTCAATTCACGGCGGAAGGTACGAAGGTCAGGGGCCAACTGGAGCCGCAAGGGAAGTTGATTCCAAAGGGTGGGGGCGCTCACAGAGAAGGCTCTACCCCTGGGGGTCGCCAGCTGGCATTGTCTGGCCGACAGCACCCTGAGTAGGCCCTCTCTGTGAGAGCGTACTGGGCGATGGGAAGTTGACACTGGTTGCAGGTGGTCCGACAAATATTGTAACCACTGAATTATCACTGAACTAATAAATACTAGGAAATGAACCTGTCACAAAACTATTTAATTCAGGTGTGTGGGCCTATGTCTGTCTGTCTGTGTGTGTGTGTCTGTGTGTCTGTGTGTTCAAAACAGCTTTTTGGGGGGGTCTCCTGCTAGCTACCTGAGCTAGTTCCTGTAGCTTTCTTGTCAAGGCTTTTCAGAATTGGCTGCTTCCTGCCTACTTCCTTTGGCTGAGAGAGAATGACTAGCCTAAGGTCACCCAATTGGCTTCATGTCCAAGGTGGAGCTAGAAGTCATGGCCTCCCAATTTCTGATGCCTTAACCTATCTCTAACTCTATCTATCTCTATCTCTACTTCAATCAATATCAATATCATCAATATCAATACTTAACCATGTATATCCTAATTGCTGGTCACCACAATATTAAAAAAAATGCCGAGAGTCTGGAAAGAGTGCAGAGAAGAGCAACAAGTGGGCTGGAGGCTAAAACATATAAAGAACAGTTACAGGAATTGGATATGTCTAGTCCAGGGGTGGGATCTACTTACTGTACCTTTACTACCAGTTTGCAGTGGGGCCGCACGCTTTTCTGCGCAAGTGCAGAAGCGTTTTGATGATGTCGGGGTCAATGGGTGGAGCCTCCCGCCGGTTTTACTACCAGTTCTAAAGAAACGATGCGAACCGGGGACAACCCACCACTGGTCTAGTCTAACGAAAAGAAGGACTACGGGAGACCGATAGCAGTGTTCCAATATTTGAGGGGCTCCTACAAAGAGAAGAAGGTCAATCTATTTTCCAAAGCACCAAAAGGCAAGACGAGAAACAATGGATGGAAACTAACCAGGGACAGAAGCAACCTAGAACTAAGGAGAAAATTGCTAACAATGAAAACAATCCATCAGTGGAATGACTGATTCAGAAGTTGTGGGTGCTCCATCACTGGAGGCTTTGAAAAAGAGACTGGACAACCATTTTTACAAAGTGGTATAGGTTTTATTACTTGAGTAGGATTTGGACTAGAAGGCCAAGATCTCGCTCAACTGTATTATTCTATGTTCTATACTTTTAATCACTTATCATTTGCTTAGGTATTAGGCCACAAAAAGAGAATTGAAATAGGATTTTCTATTGCTCAAGAACATTATTTACTTAACCAGACTTTATTAAACAAGCCAGAATCAGATAGATTCACAAACATGCAGATACAAAACCTATGGTTGATGACTAGGCTTTAGCATTATGCTATAGTATGCTAAAATCAAACAACTGATACTCTTAAAATAGTTTTGTATCATTTTCACTTCCAGACTATAATTGTAAAGAGGAGTACGGTTTAATTAAATTTGAATTTTTGCTTTACACTTAAATGCAGTTCACCCATCAGGTAAAACAATTGCTAATAGGTTATACATTGTTTATATTTTGTACCTATCTATAAAATCTTATTATCCAAAAATAATTTGGGGTTTGTGGATCTTAGTTCAGAGTCTTGAATAATAATATTCCTTGTTTGTAATGGGATTGAATTGATTTAATTAAACTTTAATTTCTCACTTTGAGCAAGGACATGTTTCATATTCTGTATGTGTATTCAGCAATAGTCCTGGGCAACTTGAATGTTGTTACTTTAAGGCTTCAGAAAGCTGAAGATTGCATAAATATTTTCTCGCATGGACTGCTGTTGTATTATATCAAGTTCAATCCTTGATCTGGGGGGAGGCAAAAGAGTAAAATGGTTTCATTTCAATTTAAGCTAGACTCAATTTAGATTGTAACCCATTTGTCATCTTTATAGCCATGTAAGCTATTTAGCTTGTCTGCTATCTGCTCCTTTTGATCCAAGCCAGAAAAAAAAATGATAAAGCTAGAATAAATCCTGAATGGATCTCCAAGGCTACCTGCCTCTGAATAGAACTTGGTGGGAGAAGTTTGGGTTTTCAGTTTGCCCCTCTTGAAGATCAGGCTATTAGGAGCAAAAACAAAGCCCTGGGATTTAAAAAAGATACTTGGGAAGAATTTTTTTTTTTAAGACCATGGTGCATCCTACCAAAACAAAGGTAATTCTTGCAGGATCAGGGATGTATACAGGTAGTCCTTGACTTATACCCACAATTGAGCCCAAAATTTCTGTTGCTAACCCAGGGATGGGTTCTACTTACCTTTACTACCAGTTCTTGCGAACCAGTCCGAACCAGGGGCAACCCACCACTGATATATATATATATATATATATATATATATATATATATATATAT
>WNWU01000034.1:10756271-10789651 GCA_012654045.1 Ptyas mucosa
AAGCCTAACTTTATTCTAATTACTGTAAAACAATTTTATCACATTTTGCAAAGCATTCATGTATAAAACATGAATGAACAATCAAGAGAAAAGATGAAGTATGAAAAAAAAGAATAGGGATAGAAATGTCACATGGTATTTTAAAAAAGGAATACCAAAATATATAGTATATAAAGAACGTCTTCTTTTTTCTTCCAAAAATGTAAAGAACAGTTACTTTTGACAATTCTCCCCAGTAAAAGAAACAGGATTTTTTTAAAAAAATCTTCTTTTTCCTTTTTAAATTTTAACAATCATCAAATCTATAAGTCAAAATTTGATTTTTCTCCATCTCCTGCAGAAAGTCCACAAAGTGTTTCCAATTATAAATGAATTTCTTGAAATATTTTTTCCCCCCATGAGGGCCGTTAACTTAGCCATCATTGCCAGTTCTGTCATCTTTATTAACCATTCTTCTTTCGTAAGACCTTTCCAACGTTGAGCATTTAGAAGTGGTGCTGTGACGAATCTCGTTTTAATAAATTGTATTCCGTTGCTCTTGGATGCTTTGAAAACTATTTACAATATCCTTCTTAGTAGACTGTCTGTACTTATCTGGCTGAGTTACTGCTGGCTGCAGAACACCTGGAACAAGATTATGGATATCACTGCATTAGAAGAAGTAAAAAAGTCTTCATTAAACCTCAGACTTCATTGTTTCAGAAAGTGTCAGAGATACCCTGAAATTATCCTATGAACTGAGACTTTCAAATGCTTATTTTTTGGATAGAGGTAAGGGAAATTTAACCCTGATGAGGAAGACCGGTATAAGAGTAGCGATGGCAAATGACTAAAAAATAATTAATATTACAGTAACAGGAGCCAAACTGAAAGGAATTGAGAATCATTCATTCCAACAACAAAAATTAAAATGTGTGAGATATATTTATATTTAATTTATACATATACATATACATATACATATACATATACATATACATATACATATGCATATGCATATGCATATACATATACATATACATATACATATACATATACATATACATACATACATTCATACACACACACACACACACACACACATATATATATAGTGTTTTATTTTTTAGTATAATAATTCCATCTTCCATTGAACAGTGTGTCGTCTGGGTACAAATATCTTTGTGCAGTAATAATCAAAGTTTACAACAGTATTCATTACATTAATATTAATTCTCTGATTTTAAAATGCTAATATAGAACATAATAAATATATCCACTTCTCCCTTTTAACATGTCTTCTAATAAGAATATAATAGTAATATTAAACATAATAATCCTAATAGTCATAATAGTAATAATAATCATAGTATATAAGTCTCTCTCTTAACATATTTTCTATATTTCATTAATCTTCTTCTTTTATTTCCATATTTCTAACTTCGTTTTTTTTCCTAACCATTGATAAAATAATTCCCATGTTGTGTAGTATTCAGCTTGTTCTTTCTCCTTAATTGCAAGTGTTAATCTATTCATTTCTGCACATTCTAATATTTTCCTAATCACAAAACACTCTACATTCTTACTGCCACATTGAAAGGAGTGAAGCAATCGAAAACTGCATGTGATAATGCTTGGACTTCATGCACACATACTTTACTAAACTCAGTGAATATAACAAGATTAGCTTTGTGTGAATATACATGTTGATGGCTCTCCATGTTTAGAAATCTTCTCTAGTCTGTTTCAGAGCAAACCAGATGATTACCCTGCCCAAATTTCCCTATCAACAGCATACAAAGTAATAGTCCATTATTCTGAAAATTGGAGCATACCAAGATCACTGTCCTGGTGGCACAGTGGACTAATTCACTGTTATTAAGATCAGCTGCTTGCAATTACTGCAAGTTCAAATCCCACCAGGCTCAAGGTTGACTCCGCCTTCCATCCTTTCTAAGGTAGGTGAAATGAGGATATACAAAAGTATTAAGGCTATTGCTTAATGCACTGTAAGCCGCCCTGAGTCTCCGGAGAAGGGCGGCATATAAATCAATTTTTTAAAAAAAAAAAAAACTGTATTTGGGAGACTTAAAACCTTTGCTGGCTGCCTGCAGAAAATAGAATGAGAAAATGTTTGCTGTTCTCTATCCATACAATCTTTTTCTAAACCAGAATCAAATACAGGTGGTTCTCGACTTACAACATTTCATTTAGTGACCATTCAAAGTTACAAAGGACCTGAAAAAAGTGACTTATGACCATTTTTCGCACTTACGACCTTTGTAGCATCTCCCGTGATCATGTGATCAGAATTCCATCTTCAGATGTTTGGCAACTGGTTCAAACTTAAGACATTGTTGTGCCCCAAGGTCATGTGAACCCCTTCTGCGACCTTCTGACAAGCAAAGTCAGTGGGGAAGCCGGTTTCACTTAACAACTGGGTTACTAACTTATCAACTTCAGTGATCCACTTAACAATTATGCCAAGAAAGGTCATAAAATGGGGCAAAACTCGCTTAACAAATCTCTCACTTAACAACAGAAAATTTTGGGCTCAATTGTGGTTGTAAGTCGAGGACTACCTGTACAGGCAAACCTTGACATGCAACCTTTTGTTTAATGACCAAAGTTACGACGACCCTGAAAAAGTGACTGATGAACATTTTTCACATTTACGACTGTTGTGGCATCGCCATGATCATGTGATCAAAATTCAGAGACTTGGCAACTGGCTCATATTTATGATGATTGCAGTGTCCCAGGGTCATGTGATCACCTTTTGTGACCTTCCTGGTTGGCCTCCAACAACCAAAGTCATTGAGGGAAGCCAGATTTACTTAACGATCAAATGGTTCACTTAACAACTGTGACATGATCCCCTTTTGTGACCGTCTGACAAGCAAAGTCAATGGAGAAGTCGGATTCACTTCATGGCTGCGTTAATTAACTTAACAACTGCAGTGATTCTTTTAACAACTGTGGCAAGGAAGGCTGTAACATGGGGCAAAACTCAGTTAATGACTATCTCATTTAGCAAATAAAATTTGGGGCTTGATTGTTTGTCATAAGCTGATGACCACCTGTAATGGGAGTGAGTTAGTTAGCTGAGTAAAAGAGCCCTTTCCTTGGATGGGGATACAGTGATGGGGAATGGGACAACTTCCCATAGCCATCTTGTTCCAGCCAACTCTCCACGGCCAACTCACCATGGCCAACTCTCCACGGCCAACTCTCCATGGCCAACTCTCCATGGCCAACTCACCATGGCCAGCTCTCCATGGCCAAGTCTCCACGGCCAACTCTCCATGGCCAAGTCTCCATGGCCAACTCACTGATGATCATGCAACTCAGCTTGGCATGGTGTGGGGGCGCAGGGATTTTTGCTACCGGTTCTCTGAACCACCCGCCGCCATCGCTACCGGATCAGGCGATCCGGTTCGAACTGGGAGCATTTCACCCCTGATTTTAACTTGGTTCCTCATATTCATTCTGATATTTCTACTTTATCTACCCTTCAAGCAATGACAAATCAAGTTCTCTCCCCAAACAGTCATCTTATGCCATGGGTTTTCAGGGGAAACTGAGTTGATAATTTTAAACAGTCCTATAATTATATACTAAAATGACTCCACAACACTGGTTCTGTCTTAAATACAGTAGTGGCCAAAATTGTGGAAACCTTTTGGGAAAAGTGGGAAAATTTTCTAAAACTAGCTAATAATGCCACTCTTTTTTGGGAGTAGTACCATAAAATTATATATCAATTGAAAGATAATTTAATCAAGGATGTAATGCAATAACTTTCATGAAGGATTTGCTATTAGAATAGCAGTTATAGTATAAAGAAAAAAAGTGAAACACGTAGAAAAAACGAGATATACAAAAATTATCACCATGTCAGTTAATACTTCGATGGGCAACCTTTAGCATGAATTATGGCTGTCTTCCCATGGAGTGAGCCAAGTCTTTTAGTTCTGCAGCTGTTATAATGTGAAACCAAGATTGAACGACTGCTTCTATTAACTGGGTTTTATTGCTGGGGCGCTTCTGACTAACAAGTTTCTTTAGTCGGCTCCATAGATTTTCAATTGGGTTAAGGTCTGGGCTATTCCCAGGCCATTCCAGCAGTGGAATATGATTATCTTGAAACTCCAAAAAAAAGTGGTTTTAGAAAATACACTTTTCCCAGAAGGTTTCCACAATTTTGGCCACTACGGTATAGGGACTCGAGTTTAAAACACAGAAGCTGGTGATAAAATTCACCATCGCACAACAGACTGACAGTTCTGTGACATTTAGCCGTTTCTATTTGTTAATCGGGAGGATAATGAATTCTAGCTTTACCTCCATTAATCCAAAAGGATTAATTCAGAGATCATGGAACTATTTTGTTTACTCTGAGCCCTAATAAATTAAAGCCGTTATTTATCCAAACATAGAAAGCGATTTATAAAAGATAGAAGGAGAGACTGAGTTTGCCTCACGTCAGATAACTGATCTTAACTTTTATTATTTATTACCCCAGTTATTATTAACCACTATAAAAGGAAGAAAGTCATTTCCCTTTTTTTCCCTTTTGGGCAAGATTGGCCTTTGCTGTGGTGGTAACTGCAGGTTCCAGTATTGGAAAAATAGAAAAGCAAGGAGTTTTTTGACATTTAAGGGTTATTGCACTAGGTAGGCTAATAGGATGGACAGACGGCCTTCCTCGGCGCACAATCACTTTCCTTTTGAAGCTCCCATTGATTATATTAAATATTTATAAGATTTTAAACAAACGCTCTAATACGGGGAGCTGAGATCAGACATAAAGATTCCGCTCCCATTTCCTAGCATCCAGCTTTACTTATTTAAAATGAGCAATAAGCTTCCATAACAACAATAACAATAACAACAACAACAAAAGAGAACACTCTTTTTCTCCTTCGGGGAGATTGAAGATGCACTGAACTTATGAAAAAAAAAAAGGAGGGGAGGAGGAGAAAAGGACAGAACTATCCTCTAAAGCCTCTGAATATTTTTAATTTTCAGATGATGGTCGTTAGCTTGCTAGTGATAAAACATATTGTAATACTTACAAACAGGAGTGCAATTATGCAATTAATGGTAGTTGTGAACAAAAGTTAGTTTTTTCCTCTACTCTCCTGAATTTTTTCCCCTCAACATGAGATTCCATGATGTTTGCCACCAGAAAATACTAGGTAAAAAAGAGGAAATATATCCCATCCCTGCCTCCTCTCCATGCTGTATTTTCTATGTCCCTAATTTCTTCATAGTAAGGTGGAGGTAAATGTTATGGCATATTGTCAGAACTGCTATATGAGGAATAATTCAGTTGTCTGGAATAGCAATAGCTGTTGTGGCCCACCAGTGGCCTGCGCGGATTGTGGATGATCCCGACGACAAGGAGGCTGGTGTGGTGTCGCGCCAGAAGCCTGTGTAGCCAGTGCTCGAGTCAGACAGCAAGGAGTCTGAGGAAGATGTGGTGCCAGAGGCAGAGATTCAGCCAGGGCCTTCAGAACCTCCAGAGGCTCCTTCAAGTGAAGAGAGTGAAGTGGAGGAGCCTCTTCTCAATGCACAAGCACGCAGGGCTGCCAAAAGGCAGGAGTGGTTACTCAGGAGGAGGTCTCCTCGAGAGTAATGCTTGGGGTTAATTGGCCACTCCCTTAGTCTATTTGAGTTCACACACAGATAGCAAACATTGCTGGAAACAATGTTTGGTCCTACGCAGAGCATTTTGAGAGTGAGTTTTTTGTTACAACTTGGTTTCTGGGCTGATTGCCAACCCTTGTCGGACTTTGTTTAATCTCTGTAATTCATAGCAGGCTGATAAGGACATTTGTGGTTAAAGACTGCATTTTGAAAGGGGTCTGTTTGTATTAAATGGAGTTTTTGGAGCTGTGTGTGTGTGCTACACTTCTTGGGACCGGTAGCTGGGGCAGAACAATAGCACTTACATATCGCTCCATGGAGCTTTACAGCCCTCTCTAAGAGGTTTACACAGTCAGCATGTTGCTCCCAACCACCTGGGTCCTCATTTTACTGAACTCAGATGGATGGAAGGCTGAGTCAACCTTGAGCCGGTGAGAATTGAACTGCTGGCAGTCAGCAGAGTTAGCCTGCAATACTGCATTCTAACCACTGCATCACCAGGGCTCCCAGTTATGGATATTTCTCCATCCCACGCATACGTACATCATTTACTGACTGTAGAGATATCTTCTCATTCTAAGGATTTCTCATTCTTTCTCTTTTGCCTAGCCAAAGAGCAAAGAGCAGGAAAAAGAGGAACAGCACTTAGTCCTGCTGTAAGGCAGATTTATTTACTGTAAAACATACTGTACGTTCTCAGATTCCAGACACACCTAGGTTTCTATGCAAAATGCTTCTCTGATGCTAAGGTTCCTAATGAATACCAAGAGGAGGTTTTTTTCCTTAATAATTAAGAATTTCTTTGTTAAAGCGAAACAAAGTTATATTCCTGAAAGACACTCATAGATTGCAGGCTAATTCTGCTGACTGTTCGATTCTCACCGGCTCAAGGTTGACTCACACTTCCATCCTTCCGAGGTCGGTAAAATGAAGATCCAGATTATTGGCGACAACATGCTGACTCTGCAAAATGCTTAGAGAGGGCTGTAAAGCACTGTGAAGCCAGTGGTGGGATTCAGCCAGTTCGGGAAAAGTAGTTAAATTGCTCACTAGCCCTACCCCTCCTCACCCGCCCCTTCCAGGAGTCCCCAGGTGCCCCATTTTGGTTCCCAGGTAAGTGCAGGAAGGCCTACTAGGCCCAAAATGGGGCATGGGGTTGCGGTGCGCCCCCCCCCCCCCCCCGTGGCCTGTTTTTGCACCCAGGAGGCCCAAAATGGAGCCCAGGGGGTGCGGTGCGGCCCTGCACAGCCCATTTTCATTCTGAGGAGGCCTGCTGGTCCCAAAATGGGGTGGAGGGTGGCACATCCCCCCCATGGCCCGTTTTTGCTCCTAGGGGGTGCAGGAGGCTGAGGGCTGCCTGTCACACCCCCTGGCCATTCCCACCATGGCCACGCCTACCCAGCCGGTCATTAGGGCAGAGAACTGGTTGTTAAATTATTTGAATCCCATCACTGTGTGAAGCAACATATACCTGTAAATCTAAGGGCTATTGCTATCACTATGTCTTCCCCTGCAGTTGCTTTTGGCCAGGTAAGAGTCTTGGGTGTTAGAAGAAATCAGGTCCTCATCCTGAATTTCTTGGTCCTTTTCTGTCCCCATCTCCTTTTATATGCCACTTCTTTGGGACAGAAGGCCCCTTTCCTTTCATGGGCTTATTTTGCACCTTTTTGGGTCCCTTGTCCCTTCAGATATGCATGTACAGCTGAGCCAATTGTTTTGTGTGTTTTTTTACTCTATCCATTTGGTACTTCTTCTCTGTGCTCCAGCAATACTTCCTCTTTGGGGTTGCTTCTCTTTTCAGGCTTTTTGCTACATCTTGCAAAAGAATATCCATATCTCACCCTGACCTCACGAGGATGATGGCTGTGCTGTTTATGAGGATGTTTAGAATCTGGCTTGCTGCCTTTTGGTTTGGGTTTTCTTACCTAAGTCATCTGAGAACCTCCAAATATTACTCAACTATTATCTCTCTTCAACCCAAGCAAGCATGACCAATGTAAAAGTTGCTGAGAGGTGTCATTAATAGAGCTGGACGACACAGAGATCATGTTGGCATGGACTGCAGGGTAATAACAATTTCATAACTTCTGGAGGGTCCTGGATGTTTCATCTTACAAAAATAAATAATAACAATAATTCAGAAACAGTTTACTGAATTGTCCTGGCTGCTTCAGAATCTACAGGCTTCTTTCCATATTAAGGTGGATCATTGGTACTTTCTAACAATAATAATTATTATGTGTCTTTGAGGGAACAACAAGAAATCAATTCATCTCCACTCCTGAGTTTTTCATCCTGGAACCCAACAGAAATAACTAGATCTTCACTGAGAGGCTTAGTAACAAGCAAATATTCTAATTGTTTTTGTTTGATCAACAACTTTTCAAACTGATGGGCAGAAATCGTCCACATCTTTTTATAGATGGAGCAACATTTATTCTGCATTACCTCCTCACCATAAATCAGTACTAAAAGAGGTTTTAAAATATTGCTTGTTAGAAACAGTTGCTTGCATTTTGTTGGAAATTTAAATGGATAAGAGCTTTTCTTACTATGATTCTGACCTAATTTTGAGAGTTATAAACCTAGCACCAGAACTGGAGGACATCTGCAATAGATAAATTACTTCAACTAATTCCTTACCTTAATTACATTTTATCATTGCATAGCAGCACGCTGGTTTAATGCTGAATAGTAAAGATAGATGTGCTAGATACCCCTTTGCCTACTTTAAAATATGAATTGGCATTTGATATCTTCCCTTCTGTGAAATAATATTTTTGAAAAGCCCTGTTATTGGACCAATTGTGCCATTTACCACAGCCAAGTACATTATCGAAGATTTCCTTAGAAACTTCAGTTTTGTTTTCTAACAGGAGTAGGATATCGAACTCCTTTTGGAGGTTTGAGAGATGCCATGGGCCAGGGGTGGAATTCAAATAATTTAACAACCGGTTCTCTGCCCTAATGATTTCTTCCAACAACCAGTTCACCAAACTGCTCAGAAAGTTAACAACTGGTTCTCCCGAAGTGGTGCGAACTGGCTGAATCCCACCACTGCCATGGGTGCAGTTTAAGTCTATTAAACATGGAACATAAAACACTCCTCTAAAGACTCATTTCAGCTCTAAGCATTAAAGAAAAAAAAAATATTCTGAGTACATAAATCTGTGGCAAATTTATGTTGAGAGGGAACATGCTTTAATAGACCTCTGTGTGGGTGTGGATGTGGATAAAAGTTAGGTTCAAATCTAAGTGATCTCTTCTATTCTTCTATGTAATTGCATGTTGGAATGATGTAGGGGACAGGACAAAGAGATGCTGCCTTGGGAATGATCAGATAAAAGAGACCATAATCTGCAGCTCCATAATGGGTGGAGCAAGAAGCTCCAAAGGGAATCTTCCTAAATTCTCAGGTTGTAACGGCAACCGTGGGAGAATTGTATTTTCAGACTTGCAAGATTCTGTTAATGTAGCTTTACAACAAAGTAGAATTAGCTGTTGTGTTTCCTGCCTGGTCTACCTGTTAAGGATGACAACTGGGGGAAAATGTTTTATTTCTTTAATTATTTCAAAAATATTTTAACAAAAATGTAAACATTTTAAAATCCAAACACTTAAAATTTAATGTACTGTTTCTAATTAATCTGGTTCCCTAGTCCATTATAAATTCTTTATATTGTTATTTTACTCTTTTCTTTAATTCTTTAAGCTGGAATTATCATTCACTGGGTGAGGTGTTTTTTTTTTCTTGCTGCTCCAAAGATGTCTTTTAGCTATAAAAGAATTATAATCCAGAGCTGTTTTAAGAAATTAGGGTTTTAGTGAACCCAGTATTTTTACAAGCTTTACTGCGGCTGTGACATTGTTGACTTTACTGTGGCTCCCGGCACTCAAACTCATAAGTTAACCACATTCCTGCAGACTCCTCACAAGGAGCAACTGCCCGAAGCACAAATTGGTGATCTATTGACCTCACCTTGTCTGAGGTGGCACCATTAGCACAGGCTTATTGCCTAACCATTGGTCTCTACTGCAGTGTTGTTTCTGCTCTTTTGGCGACAACTCAGTCTGCCATTACCTCACCCAAAAGTTCTCCATTCTACTCAGAGAAAATGTGATTGTGACAGTTCTTATATGATCTGTTTGATGGTCAGAGACATCAGTAACAGGCTACTATAAAAACTCACTATAAAGAAATCAATTTCATGCCTACTTTAATGGAGCCAGAATATCTCCTGCTGCTAAGAAAGACCTTCCTCTCGCTTTTCAGAATATGGCCTTGATAGTTAGAGTTTAGCAGAAAGCTCACTGGTTGTAAGAACTTTTCCATCAGTACATCCCATTTCCATAACCAAAACCAGCTGTATATGATTAGTTTTTAATAGGAGTTACTAATTTCTGATTGGCAACTAGATATTAGGAGAGAAAATCCTATTGTAACTTGCCAAGTATTTACACTATTTGGTAGAAAATTGTCCTCATCCATTATAAGTGTTTTTTTTTTTGTCAGGTACCAGGAAAGACTGCATATGGTAAGCTATATCAACTATGGATAAGGTGAGCATTCAAAGCAAGGCTGTGTGATTACACAACTTGGAAAACAGCTTGTTTTGACTTGGACTGAAACCAAATTAATAGATCTGCTTATAATCATGAAAATACATCTACTCGTCTTTTTTTAAAAAAAAAATCAGATCTGCAATACTCATTCTATTATTTGTGCCAATTTTTGTATCTCCTTCTCAGCTTTGCTAGTCAGAGTGATAGCTCTTCAAACTGAATGAGGTAGTGCCAAGTCCGACACCCATTTTAAACTGGTCTTAGAACGTATTCTTGGAATTGCCTGGGTTCAGCATCAAAATTATTATGATTGGTGCTACCTTGCAAGCAACATTAATGATGCATCATGTGTGCTTATGCTACCAAGGCCAGCCATCTCAGCAGTTTCAAACATATTGATGTGCAACCCACAGACACTGATTTGTAAGACTTTTACAAAGAATGGGAAGGGGAGGGAGACACATTAATCCAAAGAAAACTTAAGCGATGCAAGAAAGATTTCTTGTTGTCCCAAATGATGGACCACAAATGGGTAGGGAAGACATGCCAATCCAATTTGACAAGTCATCGTGAAAGTTTGTGAGATCAGTATAGGTTCAAAAGTAAGTGATTTTTTTCATATGCAAGATTTTATATTTGCAATAGAAACCATTATTTAAATTTTTAATACTCATCAACCAGAGTAATTTTGCCCAGCCTTGAAGATTGGCTTTGCCCATATGCCATGCTGCAACTATTTATAGTATTTGATTTTTTAGAAATAAAAAGACAGCAATAGAAAGGGGTGACATTGTGGTGGAATGTAGTCTGGATTCCCAGAGAGGAGGGCCTGTTTTCCAGACGACAAAGAGGCAGTGGAGCTTGGAAAGTTTCATCAGAAGAAAGAGGGTTAAAACAATTTCTCTCTGCCAGTCCCAGAGTACATCTCTAGCTATGCAGATAGTTTGCTTAATCTGGCAAGATTGATGTGAGGCCCCCAAAAACCAAGAATGACACGTGGAGTTACTTCTGAGTATTTTCCTTTATTGCTCTTCACCTACAGATGGAATCTTGCCAGAATCAAGCAACTATCTGAATAACTGTAGATATACTCTGGGAACCGCTAGGGACGAGGCGTTTTAGCCCTATTCCTACTAACCAAACTTTCTAACCTCCTCTGCCTCTTTGTCCTCTGAAAAGCAGTCCCTCCCTCCCAGGAATCCAGTCTACATTCCACCACAGATATTTTTCTATGTAAGTATTACTCATAGACCTGGATCCTCACATAGGCAGATTCAATATTAATAGCAATGTATCTACCAGTGGTATCCTATATAGCAGGGATGGCTAACCTTTTCCAGACCGAGTGTCCAAAGCGCGTGCACACTTGGCACACCCGAACCCCCCAAATGCAATGCACGTGCAGCCCCTGCGCATGTGCCCCACCCCTGCACATGTGCACATGACACCTCACATGTACTCCACCCCCACGCATGCACACACGGGCCCACTCCCCGAGCCCCACCCTTTGCACATGCACGGCTGAGACTCAAAGACCAGCTGGCTGGCGGGAGCCACACGTGCATGCGCAGCAGAGCTGAACTGGAGCGACCGCTCACGTGCCCACAGTGAGGGTGCTGCAGGCCACCTCTGGCACGCGTGCCATAGGTTCACCATCACAGCTATATAGGATACCCAATTTAAATTTAAATTTAAATTTAAAATACCCAATAATTTAAAAACAGATTAAAATTTACACTTAACGGGGGAAAAGATTTAGGCCAGGCCAGCTTGATGAAATAAAAAAATCTTAAGCGTGCGACGGAAGGTGCGCAGATATGGGACCATCCTTATCTCCGGGGGGGAGCTCGTTCCAGATCATAGGTGCCCCCACAGAGAAGGCTCTCCCCCTGGGGGCCACCAGTTGACATTGTTTGGCTGACAGCACCCGGAGGAGCCCCTCTCTATGGGAGCGTACTGGCCGGTGGGAGGCTATTGGTGGTAGCAGGTGGTCCTGTAGATAACCAGGTCCTAAGCCATGGAGCGCTCTAAAGATTGAAATGACTTTGTAATGCCATGGGCACCTATGGTAAAAGCAGCCCCCTGGATTGAATTTCTGCATCTCTTCTTTCCCCCCCCCCTGCAAACTGAATATAGGGGTTCATGTTAAAAAAAAGAAAGTTTTAAACATCACTTTCATTGAATGCTTGTTTATGTTAGGCATTACACTATTAACAAGTGGCAATTTTGCATGGTTTCATTGTTTTATCTTCTTTGTGAAACCCACTTTGGGCTTCTTCTTTTAATGAAATGCTGGAAATAAATGTTCTAAATAAATAAGTAAACTATATTGATTCCAAGCCTTCCAGTGCATGGCTAGATAAAGAGATGAACAAACAGATCAATTCTATCAGTCAGAACAGGGAGATCCAAAACTCAGGCCAGGCTCATATGCTAGCAAGATGGAAGGGAGTGAAGAACTGAGTATTTCTGCTTGCTTTCTTTTATCACATTCCGTCTTTCTTTCTGGAGAGGTTTTATAGCTTGCCATCTATTGCCGTGGTCTTCAACCTTTCCAGCTTGGCGGACTGGCAGAGGCGGCGGTAGCATTGGCATTGGGGGGGGGAGGGGGAAGAGGGAATGGTTTCATGTCCATGCATGGCTTTCACAAATGTAACTTGATGCACACGTGTGCATACGCACGCTCACCCATCACTTACACGGCCTGGTTCTGAATGAGCTACGGCCAAACATTGGGTCATGGACTGGGGATTGGGTACCTCTGACCTACTGGATTCAATGGATCCATCACATATGCTCTCAGCTTAGTTTTTGCCTCCTTTTTGAAAATGTTTAATAAGACCAATGGTAGGATTCACTGGTTCAGGCCAGTTCGGGAGAACCGGTAGTTAAATTGCTGCTGATCCCTCCCATCCCCACCCTGCCCCTTCCAGGAGTCTCCATGCACTCCATTTTGGCTCCCAGGTAAGTGCAGGGAGGCCTACTAGGCCCAAAACAGGGTGTGGGGGGACAGCGCGTCCCCTCCCGCAGCCCGCTTTTGCTCCCGGGGGGTCCTGGAGGCCGAGTGCCCGAGGTCACGCCCTCTGGCCTTGTCCACCATGGCCATGCCCACGCAGCCGGTCATTAGGACAGAGAACCGGTTGCTAAATTATTTGAACCCCACCCCTGAATAAGACTGCCTGTTTAGATATAATTCCCTCGGATCGAAGTCCCATTGACTGAAAGAAAGCTTCTATGCAAGTTGACAGCAGTATAAAAAGAAATGAACTCAAAAGTGGTTTTTAAACTAGATTTACAAACTGCCTTTCAGTCAGGAGCACAAAGTGGAAGTCAACCAGTAAGCTTTGTGGCTGAAAGTGAACCTAGAACTCCTTGCTTATATTTCAACATCTTCACTACTATACTAAGCTGTCTATCATAACAAAACAAAGGCAAAATCATGTGTACAGTTCCTTAAGTATAAATAAACCAATTTTTAAAGGGGCTCCAATACTAAATTCTCCAAAACGCTTCTTTATCAGCTGTTGCTTGGAGAGACACATATGGCTAAGTCCCAACATGGTTTGTTCAATTTTGATAGAACTTGAAGAGTTTATAACTCAGTATGATATGTGAACTTGCCCAATGTTAGCTTAATCCCAGAGATGGCGACCTTCTATAACTGTGGTCCAAACTCAACTTTATGGGAGATGATGAGGTCTAATATGTTTGAGACTTTGTTTTTTTATAGCCTTACTCATTTTGAGATGTATTTTTTATTAACCATTTTTGTGAAAGAATATAAATAAAAAGAGATACAAAATGTAGGAAAGCAATAATAGAACCAGGGGTGCAATTCAACAGGTTCTGACAGAACTGGTAGCGGAAATTTTGAATAGTTCGGCGAACCGGCAAATACCATCTCTGGCTGGCCCCAGACTAGGGTAGGAATGGGCATTCTGCAATATCCTTCCCCTGGAGTGGGGTGGGAATGGAGATTTTGCAATATCCTTCCCCTGCCACGCCCACCAAGCCACACCTTGCCTACCTAGCCACACCCACAGAACTGGTAGTAAAAAAAAATTGAATTTCACCACTGAATAGAATCAAATACAAATAATACAATGCAAGTAGGTTAAAACAACAATGAGCTCACAATGGAGATGAAGACCTAATACAGAGAAAGAGTTTGGCTGGGGATTGATTTTTCAATGATAGGGAATTTTGCTATCAGTTTTCAAGCATCATGATCAAATACGATGAAAAAAAGGTAGTTGAAGATCAATGCGTGGACATCTGCAGGATCTTTTGGCGTTCATCCAAATGATAAAAGCTGCATTACACTTTTGTGACTCAAACTTTTTATATGTACGTAATGTCACAGCAGCTGTACAAATGGGGGAGGGGGAGAGGCTTGTATTACAATGGCATGATGCTAATTCCATCATTCTGCCACCTCTGTACTCAGCATTCACCCCTTGATGCTGCTGATCCAGTATCAAACACAATGATCACACATGCATCATCACATCATTTTCAAAATGACAAGAATTATATAATTTGCGGCATGACCTGACTAATATAATTGAGATCATTTACACCATGTTTGCGATGATGTCATAATGCATATGATGTTATCCATCCCCTTACATCAGGGGTAAGGTGTGGGTTTCTACCGGTTCGCCCCGGTTTGGGTAAACCGGTAACGGCAGCGGCGGAAGGCTCTGCCCACCTGCCCAGACATCATCAAAAACGCTCTGCACATGCGCAGAAGCTTCTGCCATGTGCAGAAGCACCATGCCTGCGCACTACCAATAGCGAACTGGTAACACCAGGATTTGAATCCCATCTCTGTCAGGGGTGTCAAACTCAACGCCCGCAGGGTGCTTAGATCTGACCCATGGGGTCGCCCTAGAAACAGAGAAGGACCAGCCCGTGGTACCTCTGCATGCAGCCCTCCCAAACTCCATTTTTGCTGGCGAAGGATTGCAGGACACCATCGCAGCCGAAAACAGAGCTCAGGAGTCCATTTTCGCTGGCAGAGCGCTTGGGCTGCCTCAGGCGCCCCCGACACAAGTGACATCGAGCTGGCCATGCCCACCCTGGCCACGCCCACCCCAGCCTCCCTGCTGCGGCCCTCAATGTGTTTGACATCCCTGCCTTACACACTGCCAGAATATCAGTGTTAACTGATATTAACAGTGTTAACCAGCCCAACTTACATTTTGATCAATAGTCGTGTTTCAGTCCACAGCTGAGCTGTAATGGAGGATGGAAAAACTAAAGCAAATCTCAGCATTTGCTTTTCTTGCTTATATTTATATATATATATATATATATATATATATATATATATATATATATATATATGCACATAAACACACATATAATTTCAGTGGTTCCACAGCACTTTTTGAAACTCTTAAGTAGTATTTTCTTTCTCCTTTTTTCCCCAAAACAAGCACATACAAAAAATGAAGTGACAGTTTGTGGCACACAAGGGAGTGCAATTAAGAGTATTCATATTGTCACCTCCTGAATAGACTTGTCACATTGCTATTCAGAGTTTCTGTCTGGTGACAGAGAAATATCAGAAAATATTCTGATTTTTTTTTTTTACAGAAAAGCAAAAATCTATTGTACCGCCACAAGATATAATCTTTATCTGCATGTAATAGCCTTATTAAAAAGTTTGCAAGCGAATGCCTTCTGTGATTCGAAAGAAGAAATGTAGGAGTGTGTGTGTGTGTGAGTGAATGAGTGAGTGTGTTGAGGGGGGAATCATGATATTTAAACAAAAAGGAATTTTAAAAAAAGTTGGGAAGTTGATATGGGGAGTGTTCCTAAAACTCTAATATAAACAACAATAAAAGATCTCAAAGAAACAGTTAAAACCGCACATTAAAGTTGGGTTAAATATGCTTTGTTTGCTGTCCAGGTCTCATAATATCCATGTACAGTTTTGCACTGAAGTCCATAGGAACCTTCATCTATCTCTGACAATATGTATAATTTTTTTGCATGTCCCAAAGATGCTTTTCCAAAAGGCAACTAGACTTTTTTGTGGATAAATGTTTCACTTCTCATCGTAGAAGCTTCTTCACTTCTGACTTCTTCAGTCAGAACTGAAGAAGCTTCTTGAATGAGAAGCAAAATGTTATCAAGAAAAAAAAAACCTAAGAAAGTCCAGTTGGAAAAGTTTGGCACAACCATGATCTGGAAGATTGAGAACCTCTATAAAAACCTTTTGCATAATTTTTCCTAAAAAATGAACCTCAAACCTCCTCTCTGTCTCTCTCTCTCTCTGTCTCTCTCTCTGTCTCTCTCTCTCTGTCTCTCTCTGTGTCCCTCTCTCTCTCCCCCCTCTCTGTCTCTGTCTCTCTCTCTCTCTCTCTCTGTGTGTGTGTGTCTCTGTGTCTCTCTCTCTTTCTCTGTGTTTCTGTGTCTCTCTTTTCCTCTTCCTCTCTGTCTCTGTCTCTGTCTCTCCGCCTCTGTGTGTGTGTGTGTCTCTCTCTGTGTGTGTGTCTCTCTCTGTGTGTGTGTCTCTCTCTCTGTGTGTGTCTCTCTCTGTGTGTGTCTCTCTCTGTCTCTCTCTCTGTCTCTCTGTGTGTGTCTCTCTGTGTCCCTCTCTCTATGTGTCTCTGTCTCTCTGTCTCTCTCTGTGTGTGTGTCTCTGTCTCTCTCTGTCTCTCTCTCTGTCTCTCCCTCTCCCTCTCTTTGTATCTCTGTCTCTCTCCCCCCTCCTCTCCTCTCTGTCTCTCTGTGTCTCTCTCTCACCTTCCTTTTCTCTTTTCCTTTTCAATTCCTCATGAATACAGCTAACAGAAACTTGTTTTTTTCTACATATCAGTATCACGTTTCGATTGTGATTTACGTAACAATATCACCGATTATTACCACCTTTTTCCCTGCAGTTAACAGAAGCTGGGCAAGTTTTCTTATCTGTCCCTGCCATTAGCAGCCTTCCTGCTCTGAGTAATCCCAACAATTTTCAGATTTTTTTAAAAAAAACATTTTCAGATTTCAGTGAATAGAAGTAGTTTCCAAGTAGAATATGTCAGGGTTACAAGTAACAGATCCAACTCTTCAACCCTGAAGCCATTTTGGAGCCTTTTCAGGGCTTTCAGAATACTTATTATGGGGAAGACTAAAGAACCACTAGCACAGGGATGTCAAACTCACAGGCCGCAGGCCGGATGCGTCACAAACTGGCCACGCCCACCCCCAGTTTAGCGAAGGGGGAAAAAGTCATGATACGTCACGTGACAACGACATGACGCCATGAGTTTGACACCCCTGCCCTGGCATTGTGTTGACACATCTAAGAGTTGGATACTGAAGAAATCACTGGAAACTTTCAAGAAGAGACTGGACTGCCATTTGTCAGAAATGACGTAGGGTCTCCTGCTTGGGGGTGGGGATTGAACTAGAAGATCTACAGGGCCCCTTTCAAATCTGTTAATCTTTTAATCAAACGACCGCCCGTGAATTCAAGATTGCAACACCACGGGATAGCCTTATTTATGGAGAGGTTGGATCATAACACACATTGTGCTGATGCCATGGTATATTTTAACAATGGTTCCTTAAGGAAGCCATGATGACCCTTAACTGAGATGAAAACTGGCTGCTTGATGTGATGTTGTGCTTTTAGGTTGATGATGGTGATGATGTATTTATGGTGAGAAATCTTCGTCACAGGTGGTATTCAGCAGGTTCTGACCAGTTCTGGAGAACCGGTAGCGGAAATTTTGAGTAGTTCGGAGAACCGGTAAATACCGTCTCTGACTGGCCCCGCCCCCATCTATTCTCTGCCTCCCGAATCCCAGATGATCGGGAGGAAATGGGGATTTTGCAGTAACCTTCCCCTGGAGTGGGGTGGGAATGGATATTTTACAATATCCTTTCCCTGCCATGCCCACCAAGCCACACCCACCAAGCCATGCACACAGAATCAGTAGTAAATAAATTCAAATCCCATCACTGATCTTCATCCAATGCCAATCAGCTTCAAACGACATCTCGATGGCCAAGCTGCAGAGGGAAGGGAACTTTGATTGGATTTTTTTTAAAAAAAATAATTCTTATGTCAAGCAAAATAGATGGCACTCCTGGCACAGCTTGTGATGCTCCGTCTCTCCTCTCAAGAACCAAGAAGTTTGTCTTTATTCTCTGAGTAACGGCATATGTTTAGTCATTTTGCACTAACTCCTTAACACCAGCTGCAATGGCTTAGGAAGGCACGGCCTCTCTGCAATTTCACTAGGAATGCTCAACGGACAAATGCCAGCTTTGTGAACATGTGCTGGGTGAAGTCAACACATGCTAAGGAATGCCAATTTGTGTGCCTGAGCTGCATTTCTGAGCAGAGGAAGAATTCAAAGCAAAGAGAAAGCATTATCTCCCCTTTTCTCTGTGTACATTTATTCATCTATGGATTGAATACAGAGAAGAGCCACAAAGATGATTAAGGAACTGGAGGCTAAAACATACAAAGAACGGTTGCAGGAATTGTACGTCTAATTTAATGAAAAGAAGGACTAGGGATGACATGATAGCAGTGTTCCAGTATTTAAGGGGCTGCCACAAAGAAGCGGGAGTCAACCTATTCTCCAAAGCACTTGAAGGCAGGACAGGATGAAAACTAATTGAGGAGAGAACCAACCTAGAACTAAGGAAAAATTTCTTGGCAGTTAGAACAATTAACCAGTAGAACAGCTGGCTTTAAGAAGTTGTGGAGGTTTTTAAGAAGAAATTGGACAACAATATGTCTGAAATGGTATTTGGTTTCTTGCCTAAGCAGTAGGTTAGACCAGAAGACCACCCCAAGGTCCATTCCAACTCTGTTATTCCCAACTCAAAGAGTGTGATATGAACAAGGTGATACAACTATTGCTTGGGAGGTTTAACGTTTTATTTCAAAAATAGTTGTACAAAAATGTGGATTACTAGAAAGTTACTTATATTGATTGTTAGGGAATGGCTATTGCCTAACTGGTTGGGTTGGCAATATATATAAACCATCAATGCATGTTTGCAGTCAAAATGTAATGTATAGCTTTAAGACTGGAATGCTGTATTGCATCATACTGTATTCTGATTGGCTAGCTCTGTAGCCAACATACTTAAGAGGAAGCTTGAATCATGGCTTGTTTTTTCTATTATTACATTATTATTGCTACTTCTGCTCCTCTCTTCCTGTTCTCTCTGCATGATCATTGCTATTTGTTGTTTTCTACTGTTTTACTGATTGTTTTACTGCTGTACTTGTTCCTGTTTGCAACTCCAAAAAGAACTGTTTTATTGCATATGACTACAACAACTGGTAAGAAGACTTTGTTCTTGGAATATCCCTGGAGTGACAATTTAACTATCTTTATCTGTGTATGACCTGGATTGTTTATTGGACTTTGCTTTACTTTTTCCTAAAAGTAAAAGAATATCACAACTCAATGTGTCTGTATTGACAGTGCTTATTCACAATCACTCTCAGCCGTTTCTCATGTGCACAACTTTGCTACTCAAGGGTTACTCTGTGCATTCAGTCAACAGGATGAGCACTCTACTCACATTTAGTCAACAGGATGAGCACTCTTCAAATATCTGACTTGTTGTCACATAGACGAAAAGTGGGATCTTATTCATTGCTAACCCAAAAGGTGAAACAGTTTAAAATTTCAGGAGGTAATTTCAGGTTAGATTTCAAAAGGAGCTTCCTGACTGAACTATTAGCCGGTGGAATAGGCTGCCACATGAATTGGTATATTTTTCTTCAAACAGAGGCTGGGGTTGGATTAGAAGACCTCCAAGTAAAATATACTACAGTAATAGATTAAATAAGTAATTTGCCCAATTTGAGACTATCATTTTTTCCCTTCAATGTTATGTCATTATAATAGACTGTGGACTATCCCCACAAATATTCATTCCATTTTTATTAGTTGAAGGGACAACTATGACATGTGACATAATTTAATTGAAAAAAATAATGTACATTTGGAGACATGCCTTTCTGCAGGTAAAGAAATTCAATTCTGGTTTTGACCTGTGATAGTTCTTTTCATTGATCACTTCGGTTTTCCAAATATGCCTTGGATCAGGTTCCTTACATTTATTTTACTTGCCTGTTTCTCAGTGTGTTCATAACTACTTGTTCCAGTAACCCTTTCACACATGAAGATCACCTACATCTTGATTTAGCTGAACGAGAAACGTGCATTTGTGCTATAACCCAAAACCCTGGATTCTTTTTACAGTTGATTGCTATATACCACATATTCTGAAATCAGCACTTACTTCCTGGGTGCACAGTTTACTGTAAAATATGAATCCTGGGGATTTTTGAGACAAATGGGGATTTTATTCAATGGACCAGGCATTGCATTTATTTGCTGGTGAATCCATAGATTGCCAGTTCCCAAATATAGGCTGTCTGGAGTTTGGGGAGGAAAGATGAGATAGAAATTGAAGAAACAAATAAGTAAACATGCAGGACTTGTACACAGATGTTTCTAGTACTGCGTGGTTAATGTCTGTGTGTGTGTGTGTGTGTGTGTGTGTGTGTCTGTCTGTCTGTAATGTATGTATGTAGCACAGAGAAGGCATTATAAGCAGACCTTCCTATGTTGCCTCAAATGCAATCACTTCAGCTTTGGTCTGAGCTACCAATTACCAAGCAAATGGCAATCAAGCTGATAAATTTCAATTAACTTGCAAGCATGTCCAAACCAGCCAAGATAACTGAGGATGCTGGGAAACTGGATGCAGAAAAGCAAGGTCCCCGAGATGTCATACACATCAAAGGAAACCCAATACTATGCGTGTTAAGCAGGTCCAAATCTGAAACTATCTTGATTTTCTCTTATTTATATATGACAATCTGGGGACCACATTGACACTTTAAAAAAAAGAAAGAAAGAAAGAACAGCAAGCAAGGGCACAATGTCAGAATGCCAACAGTGTTTTTATTTATTGAGAGAAAGAGAGAAGAGGAGGGGGGGGTGAATTCTACTTTCTGCCTGACTGCTTCAGTTTTATTGAAGGAAAATTATCCATCACTGGAAAGCTCTACCAGAGTCAGCGAAGCAAGAGATGGGCTATCTTTTAGTCAAGGCTCCCTCATCCCCATCCCCACCCCCAACCACCCCCACCTCCTTTCAAAACAAGTGAATGTGCAATGCATCTTTACAGTGGGGTTATGTTGGGGTGGTCCTTATTAAGCATATATATATATATATATATATATATATATATATATATATATATATATATATATATCTATATCTTCAAAGCTATGATAATTAGTTCAATCGGCTTGGCTCTATCTCTCGAAGGCGATCGGACTAGATTCTTTTTTTTTTTTGGTGGGGGGAGGAGAAAGAAGAGGGGTGGTCTGCTCTTTCCGTTCTGATTGGTCAACCATCGCTCCTTTTGTTTTGGAGATGATTACAGAATTGACTTTCAAGTGCTGCGCTCTCTCTCTCCCTCTCTCTCTCTTTCTCCCTCTTTCTCTCTCTCTCTCTCTCTCTCCCCCTTTCCCCTGCCTCCTTATCCTTAAATGGTACGCGCTCACACCCCGCATCAATCCTTCTGAACAGGCGTAAAGCTCCCTTTTTATGCAAAGCCTGTGGCCAGACATTATGCGTTTGCAATGGTAAGTGCCTTTTTTTTTTATTACTGATTCCTTCCCCACCCACCCCCTCACCCCCAGACTTTGGGAGGAGGGGGGAGGAGAGAGAGAGAGAGAGAAGGTTTGAGGTTAATTTTTAAGGGAAAAAATATGCAAAAGGTTTTGCGGGTGAGAAGCAGTTTCCACCCTCAAACACCCCCCCCCCCCAACTCTCCATTAAAAGTGCGCGTTAAGATGTCTGGGCAAACTTCAAGCTTATGTGGAAGAGTAAGGGTGTAGTACTAGTAGGAGGAGGAGGAGGATGGTGTTTTGGTGCCGATCTCCGCGGCTATTCTTCTTATTGCCGGAAGCTACTTTGGGGAAGCCGAGGTGCAACTTAAACGGGTCGTGAATGGTGCCAAAGGAAAGGGGGGGGGGGGGGGGGGGGGGGGGGTGTCCGATCTCTTAGCGCCGCCCAAGAACAATGGAACTCCTCGCTTCCCATTCATCGCAAACTCGCCGCGTCTCCTCGCCCGCCGTGCGTTGCGCGCGCCTGTTAACCTTTCCGTCTGTTCGTCGCTCGGCGCTGGCAGTCAAGTTTTCCCACGGATCATCCTTTTGCCACTCCGCGCCTTCTTTGGGGGGGGGAGCCCCCGTCTCAGTTTCGCCTTTGCTGTTTGGATTTGCCTTGTCTCGTCCGTCCCCTAACTACCCCCCCCTCACACCCGGGAAGGGTAAAAACACCCCCCCCCCCCCCCCTCCACCTCCCCGGGTTGCCTTCGTAAGAAGGATGGGAAAGAAGGGCGAACTTCAGGGCTGCTGTTAACAATCTTGATGTCTGTCCGGTTGCTCCATACTCCACAAACTGCTGGAGGAAGCTAAATTGTATTTCTGCTCGAATGAAGCGAGCTTGTGCCAAAGATGCTTCCCCCCCCCCCACACACAAAATACAACTGGGCTTGGTTCGGTTTTGTTTTTTCCTTGAAGACGTTTCGCTTCTCATCCAAGGAGCTTCTTTATGTTTGTCTTCAGGAGAAAAACACCTGTCTTTTGAAGAAGAAAAAAAGCACCTTTGGGAAACCATGACTTGGATGACTGAGAGTCTCCATAGACACTTAGCAAGCTTCTAGACCACATCTTAATTGTTTGGGGTTTTTTTTTTTTGAGATAGAGAGATTAGTGGTTCTCAGTTCTCCAAGCTCGGCCTCTCTTGTCCTTCAGATAGACAAGGACATCTTGAACGGGAGTGGTGGGAACTGCAGTCCAACAAATCAGGTGGGGAAATCTGTCAGAAATTGTCCAGGCTGGTTTAGTCTTATCTTCACAGAGATAAGAGTTGCGGTATCTCCTAACTCTAGATTCTTGTCTTCTGTGGTAGACCCATCTAGGTGTTTCTCTTAAGATACAATTCCTGCAACGTTGGAGATGGGGGGGGGGGGCGAAATAAGAGGATGCCACTGTAGAATAAGTCTTTGGATAGGGTAGTGAACTGTTGTGCTAACATCCTGGTTTCCTTCCAGGAAACATAGTTTCCCATAGTTTTTGAAGAGTGGGGGGTTCCAATTCTTTAAAGAGGTGCTTTACACAGTTATATCACACACAATGATTCAACAAACTGAGAACTTCACAATTGAGTTTCTATCAGCTTTGGGGTTGTCAGGGTTGGGTTTTTTTTTTTTTTGCTATAACTGATTATTGGATGAATAGTGAGCAGATTGGCCAAGACTTTTGTTGTTGTTGTTGTTGGCTAGTAATTAGCATTGATATGTGTGTGTAAATGTGTGTGTGTGTATACACACATGCACAAAGTACCACTAAGTCTTGGCATTCTGTTCCTAATTATTTTCATATACAGTAGGGAACAGGTCTTTATGGTTGCTAGCTACCGTATATAGCACAAAAGTACCAGCCATGAAATATATTAGTGAGTCATTATAATTATTGGCAAAATTTTCCCCCCAACAAGCATATACCCCATCTTCCTATTTCAATTTCAAGAACGATCCTAGGCAGGAGTTCAAATGGGACGTGTTTCTAAGTGCACTGTGGATAAAGGTCATTCTGCCCAGATGCAATGCAGCCTTTTAAAGAAATCTGCATTGTTTGTAAAATAATAATGTAATCATAATAATAATAATAATAATTACTGTCACTTGTGCGGTGGAAAGGAATAATATTTCCTGTCACTTGTGCAGTGGAAAGAGCGTTTGACAATTCTGTTTAACCTACTGTTTGGCTCTGATTTGTAGGACCAGCAAAACAACCGGAAAAAAAATCCTGAACTGTTGTTTCTACAAATGTCAGGGGTCCCTATAATTTGCTGTTAATAAACCTAATTATTTTTAATGGAATGCCACTAATTGCCATCCACCTCCGTTCTAATCATTAGTGCTATTGAGCACCATGCAGGCAGAACTTCAGATACTCAGCTGGCTTCAGTCTTGCTGAAATGAAGGGGATGTACATTGGGAAGAAGAAGAAAAAAACTCGCAGTACAACTAAGTTGTAAGAAAATAATGGCTTGTCTTATTTTTTCTCAGCCAAGCTTGAAAACAGCTTTTTTTTTTTATAAGAAAGAGATCGTGGAATTAAAAATACAGAGCCATGAAAGGATCAATATCTGGCATATGACATCTACAGTTTTAGGTTGTCCCATTATACTGAAATAGTACATTTTGACCGTGGGTTGTAACTTTGTAAGCAAACACGATTTTCAAAATGTTTTTAAAACCGGGACTGTCACTTGGTTAAAAAGTGGCCTGATCTGCCCCTGCATTTTAACAGTTACTTTGATTTATAAAGGGAGAAGCTTTATTCCCTAATTTCAGCACATTTAGTGACTGTTAACAAGAATAGCTACATTAACTTAATTTCAACAAATAATACGTTACAGTGAACTTATGCTAAGCCCTAAGTTAAACTTCTGCTAAATCCATATTTGTCGCCTAATTGAAGCTACTATCTTATTGATAGGATTGGCTGAATTGCCTAATCTGCCGATTAAGTATCTAAGCTATTCTTAAATAAAAAAGCAAGGTAGATATAAAGTTAAAACTTCTTTTTCCCATCGGTACAGTCCAGTCTGTATCCTTAAACCTGGTTAAAAGGCAAGAATCCAACAGGTATAGCTCCTTATACAAGGGCTCCTTTTCAAAGGCACTGGGGAGGAACACTGTGCTTCTCTTCTGATAAAAGTACTGCACACTCTGTTGGAAAAAAAAGATTGGTTAAAAGAAGACGAGCCTAAGGCAGGAAAAGTTGAGAATGGAGTAGAAGTTCAGTCCTTTGGCAAGACAATAACTTAGGGAGAGGTTTATTTCATGCTGAATGAACAAACACAAAAAGGGATTTTTGGCTTCATAAGACATTAGATTTTAACCACTTTATCCTATATACAATTCAATGAATTTGCAAGAAAGGCAGAGTCAATAGCAACATAGAAAATATACAAGTACCAGTAAATTTCACTGTTCAGAAACTCAAGGATGGAAGTCCTGGCTGCTTTTGCATTTGGCCACTTTACGCCCAATAATAATTGATTTCATGTTGTCAGCAAAATTGGCCCAGACAATGCTGGAAATGAATCTGCATTACTGCTACGTTTAGGACCTCTTTCATGAACTCTTCTCTAGACCGATCTTTGCCTAGTGAATCGAAACTCTGGGGTGTTTCTTTTCTTCTTTCTTTCTTTCTTTCTTTCTTTCTTTCTTTCTTTCTTTCTCTTTCTTTCTTTCTTTCTTTCTTTCTTTCTTTCTTTCTTTCTTTCTTTCTTTGTTATGTACTTTAATATAATTAGCTGTGCTTGAGAAATCTCTATTCAGATTTAGTGGCTTGCATCAGAAATAGGTTTAAAAATGCCAAACCCTGCTAATTAGTACCATGACTGGCCAACTTTATAATGTTGGTTCCATTTTAGAGAAGAAGGGGGGGGGGGAAGGTAATTTACTTTCTCTCAGTGGAAAGTAACCCGAACGTTTATTGGAGACATCAAAAAATGGATTTGTATTTTCGGTGATCTCATTTGGCATCTGGTTCTCCAAGCCAACTGGGCCTGGAAAAGGCTACAAATGAGTCAGATTTTCTGTTGTGGTGGAGGACATTTTGCACAAAGTCCATTTAAGCCCATCTTTGTGTAGTCTGAATTATCTCTGTCTGTCAGGCCAGACTTTTTTTCTTTTTTTCCAGTATGGAAAATATATTACAGTAGTTTCCCAACTCACAAACCACTTTCTTAACCAGGTAATAAGTACGGATGCCATAATCAAAAGACTCCACTGGAAATATCTTCCTTTTCTTGTTCGCATCCACTGACAAAAGAAGAAGACATAATTTGCTTCAGGATTGTTGCTCGAATCTAATGGAACAATAGGTAATGTTGCCAGGGAAGATAATGTTGACAAGAGAATCCAGCTGAGAATTTTATTTGTAACAATACTGAGGGATTCTGAAGGATTCCTTTTCCTCTGGACCAAATTCTGCAGACAGATAGCTATTAGTGAACACACCAATGGCACTGACTGCAGTCTGTGCAAACCACGTTTATAAGGCATGGACAGGAAAGCCGTGAAAAATATGAACAAGAACAGCTAATCTAAGTAGAAAAAAACTTATTTAGATTAGGGGGCAGACAGGAGAGGACATATAGATTTAATAAGCTGATTCATATATCATACTAAGCCATATGAGAAAACACATATTTTCTTTAATGACTGACAATTACGGTAGCTGGCTTCAGACACTGTGTTAAACCATAAACCATAGTTTTCAAACAACTGCTAGTTTTGTGCAACACATTAAGACCAAACCTAAGAAAACACATTATGACAGTGTAGACATACATAATCCATAGTCCTTTGAAAGCCTAGGATGAGAATTTCCTAGATCTGCTAAAGGTTTATAACGTGTAATGCAGTGGTGAAATCCAATTTTTTATTACCGGTTCTGTAGGCGTGGCTTGGTGGCTGTGGTGTGGCTTGGTGGCCGTGGCTTGGTGGGCATGGCAGGGGAAGGACACTGCAAAATCTCCATTCCCACCCCACTCCAGGGGAAGGATACTGCAAAATCCCCATTCCCTCCCACTCCTGGGGGAAGGATATTGCAAAATCTCCATTGCCACCCCACTCGGACCAGCCAGAGGTGATATTTGCCGGTTCTCCGAACTACTCAAAATTTCCGCCACCGGTTCTCTGAACTGCTCAAAATTTCCGGTTCTCCAGAACCTATCAGAACCTGCTGGATTTCACCTCTGGTGTAATGCAACCAAAGAGAAAAATTATTAAATACATGGCTGGAAATTAATTAATTTTCACTAAAAGCAAATGTAAATAAAATCCATTTTAATTGTCCTGTTTCTCCTCACTCCCTTGGGAAAGCAGGCTCCTGGGCATGTATCAAGCATGGACTATAACTTCCAGCTTAGTGTGATGTGTGAGCCCAAGTTTTATGATGACTTACAATAGTCTTTGCCAACATGTTTTTTTTTTTTTAATATTGCATTGCTTCCCCTGTCTCCCCTATCATCCTCAATTTGTGTAGCTATTCTGCATTGACTGGGAATAATGAATGTTTTCGTTAAGGCATCTGGGAGACTACGGGCAGAGAAAGATGTGCCTGGGATGTTCTCATACCAAAAATGACTTCTTCCATATTTATGCAGAAATGGATAAGGCGGGGGAAGAAAGACAGAGGGAGAGAGGGAGAGGGGGGGAGGGAGAGGGGGGAGTGGGAGAGAGAGAGAGAGAGGGAGGGAGGGAGAGGGAGAGAGAGAGAGAGAAAAAAAAATCTCCCTTATTCCTCCTAATTTCTTATGTGCCTTGATAAAATAGGAGCAAATATAAATTTATGGTGGAAAGCAAATAATCTGTGGGAAACAAACTGTTAAGCAAACTTCTTGAATTATTATTATTATTGAAGTTTTGGGATAGAGCAAGTCTATCTGGAATTTGGAAAAATACATATTTTGGGAGTGTATCTCTTATCAATACCGAGAATAGCTGACTGGCTACAAATGATGGTGAAATCCAATATGTTCCTTTGTTCTTAACCTTCAGGATAGGAATATGGTCACCTGACCCTCTACCCCCAAAGCGTCATCCTATTGATTTCATCGTTAGGGGATTAATTCCTGAGTGGGAAGCCACATTTGGAGGTTTCGACCATTGTAATTTATAAATCCTGGTTTGTGACTAAGCGCTCTGTGCCGAAGTAGAGGCTCAGAACTAGAAGTTGTTCAACCAATCAGGGTGAAAGCAAACCATAGATTAGGGCCGTCATCACGCACCATTATGTGTACACACCTTGTAGACAAATTATGCAGCGTGAGAGATCAGTGATGGGATGCTTGGCCTTAAAAACCAACCATTTAAAATATGTTACATAGAGTTTTAGTTTTCATGAGAGCAGTGAAGTGGGGAGGGGGGCAACTATTTAACTTTTTCGGCTCAGACTATTTTTCATCCCATGAAGCCACCTTCTCCCCAGAGTAGAGAAAATACATACAGATCTCTCTCTCATATCTTAATTTCTTCTCTTATTTCAGGGCTAATGCCCCGGGGGTACATCTATGACATAGGTTGAGAATATTATGAGGGATGATGGACTGTCCCTTCCTTTAGCGGTGCTCTTCTGATCAAATTTAAAACACTCTAGAGTACTACAGCACCAGCGTCACCACGGCTACTACTCTCTTCCTCCTCCTTTAAGTTCTCCAGCCTCTCAGAATGTACCATCCGAGAGTAAGAAGTATAAATTATTTATGGCGGCACTTTTCAAAGTTGTAAAGGAACTAATTGTGAAGACGCTCCCTACTGTATTGTGGATCAGGTGAATGTGTGTGTGTGTTTTTTCCCCTAGACCTGTGATGGCGAACCTATGGCACGTCTGCCACAGGTGGCACACGGAGCCATATCAGTGGGCACACAAGCTTAGCTCCGGCTGTTTCCTGCCTCCGGAGGGCCTGGGGTATGTGGGGAAGGCCTGTTTTTCGCTCTTCCCAGGCTCCAGAGCCTTTCTAGGGGCCTGGGGAGGGCGAAAACTGTGGGACCGGAAGTCAGCAAATGGGCTGTTTCTGGCCTCCGGAGGGCCTCCAGACAGTAGGGGAAGGCCGTTTTCGCCCTCTCCAGGCTCCTAGAGTGGCTCTGGAGCCTGGGGAGAGCAAAAAATGGGCCTACCGGGCCCAACGGGCCAACACGTGCCGAAAGCGGGGAGAGCACAGGGGAGGGTTCGTGCGTGCATGCGCAGGGTGCATAGAATTATGGGTGTGGGCGCATGTGCATGTGACCCCCCCGTGCTCCCCCCGCTTTTGGCACGCGATGGCAAAAAGGTTAGCCATCACTGCCCTAGAAAATTTCCCGGCAAGAAACACAAATAAGGCACTACAAGTGGTCCTTGACTTACAACAGTTCGTTTAGTGACCATTCAAAATTACAAGGGCACCGAAACAAGTGATTTATGACCATCTTTCACACTTACCAGCAACCCCGTGTTCATAGGATCAAAATTCAGATGCTTGGCAACTGACTCATAGTTAGGATATGAACCTAAAGTTCAAACAACAAAACTCATACAAAGTACACAAGGTTACGATATAAAATAGTGAGGACGTCCCATGGTTCCCTTAGTGACCGGCACTGAAAAATGGCACTGAAAAAAGTGACTTATGAACATTTTTCACACTTGTGACCGCAGCCGCATGATTTACATTCGGATGCTTGACAACTGACTCAGATTTATGACCGTTGTAGTGTCCCGGGGGTCATGTCATCACCTTTTGCAAACCTTTTGACAAGCAAAGACAACGAGGAGACCAGATTCACTTAAGCACGTCACTAATTTAACAACTGCAGTGATTCACTTAGCAACTATGGCAAGAAAGGTCATAAAAAGGGGCAAAACTCATCTAACGGAGCAGAAATTTTTGGGCTCAGTTCTGGTCGTAAATCAAGGAAACCCTGTACATGCTCTTAAAAAGACGTAAAGAGGAAGAAAAGTAAAAGCCACACCCTTAGAAACAGACAAAAGGAAGTAACAGCTCACTCCCGTGACTCATCTTCTCTCCCATCGAACCTTTAATGAGTCATTTCAAAATGGTCTATGACAATGGTCATTCAACATGTGAGTAGCCAGAGTGGAAGGACAAAGGGATTGTCAGGAGACACACGATTATGTCATTGGATAAAGCCTGGGATAATGATTGCCAAGCACAGTTCATCCAAATGATCCCTGCAGGGGGTTGCAGAAAAGAGTGTCCCCTTTCCACCCCAGGTTTTGTGCCTAAATTGTCCCCTGGGTGCAGGCATTCCCTCGTGCTGCTGAGATTAATGTCAAACAAAGGCACCCATAAATAAGAACCATCAGGCTCCTACTGTAGACGTCAAGGGCGTAGCACTAAATTCAGTGAGACTTGTGCATGTGCGTCTCTGTGAGATTGTGTCTTTTAGGCAATGGCTGAACATCAAGCTTACTTCTTCCTTGGTCAGAAGGAATTTCAATATTCCCTAGGCAGAGGTGGGTTCTACTTAACTTTACTACCAGTTCGCAGCGGGGCTGTGCGCGCGCATGCACACTCTTCTGCATAAGCGCAGAAGCGTTCGGATGATGTCAGGGTCGGTGGGCGGAGCCTCCTGCCGGTTTTACTACTGGTTCTATAGAACCGGTGTGAACCGGGGGCAACCCACCACTGTCCCTACGACCATGATGGCAAACCTATGGCACGCGTGCCAGAGGTGGCACGCAGAGCCTTCTCTGTGGGCACACATGCCGTCGCCAGCTGCTCTTCTGGTTTCTGGTGCACCAGCCAGCTGGTTTTGCGGGTGCCGGAGCACTGAAAAAACGGCTTAAAAATGGCCAAAAAACCAGGCATGTGCCATACTGGCCAGCTAGTCTTCGGATTTCCAGTGCTCCGACGCACGCAAACACCAGCTGGCTGGCGCGCATGTAGATGCAGGAAACCCAAAGACCAGTTGGCCAGCATGCGCTTGCGCACCGGCAGGCTGATCTTCGGGTTTCCGGCGCTCCGGCGTGCACTCATGCATGCCCATGCACGCGCGTTCCAGTTTGGGCACTCGGTGCTGAAAAGGTTCGCCATCACTGCTGAAAAGGAAGAAATTACCTCTGAATGACGGGATAATCACAACCAAAAGTGAAGGTAGATGTGAGTGTCTCATAAAGTTGTGGGTGGAAAGTGGTGCGATGATGATGATGATGATGATGATGATGAGCTGATTAATACCCCTTCAATGAATAAACATTTTAAAATCCCAGATGCTATCAGCCTCCTCGGGGTCATGCTTGTTGAACACATCATGAACTTGTCCATCCAGAAAAGTTGTTCTGCATAAATGTTGCATGGGTCAAAAGGAGAAAGGGCAGGGAGTCCTCAATTTACGAGCACCGTTGGGATAGGAATCTCTGTGGCGACTAAGCCAGGCGGCTGATAATTGACTTGTGCCCAGTTTTTACGACCCTTTCTGCCACCGGTGTTAAGTGAATCGCCACAGTCGCAAAGTGAATTACACAGTCCTTAAGCGCATCCGGCTTCCCCCATTGATTTTGCTTGTCAGAAGCCAGGCCGTAAACGGAGATCGCATGACGCCTCCCCCCCACCCCCACCCCAGGAGGCTGCAAATGTCGTAAATACATGCCGATTGCCAGATGCCCACATTTCGATCACGTGAGCCATAGGGATGCTGGGATGGTCGTAAGTGCGAGGAGTGGTTGGAGGTCGCTTTTCGGCCCCTTTTTAGCGGTCGCTAAATGTATGGTTTGTAAGTGGAGGATTCTCTGCATTGGGTGTCCCCATGTCTTTCACAGCTGTGCAGTGAAAAGAAACATAGCACGTCATTGCTGTCGTTTTTCCTGCTCCACCCTCAAAGCTCTGCCTATGTTGCCTTCTCCATCATACTTAAAAGATACAGGAAGCTGATTGCTTTTGGCCTTTGCTCAGGATCCCCATCATGCAGAAGAGGCCCATCTGCAAAGCAAGGATCTTCTGAAGCAGGAACTGCCTGGGAGAGCGGGAGGCTAATTTGAAAGGAGGGAGGTGGAGAGGAGGGGGGGGAGAGAATCTATTTTCGACTGCCATTTGTTAGCAAGTCAAGCATTACCTTCTAAAAATATGCTCCACTCTTAACTTCCCAGTAGGTGCATTCTAAGAATGCCGCCGTATCTTTAATGTATATATTAAACACAAGCCGAGGAGGCATCAGGGCTACAAACGGTTGTTTAGATACAAAAGTGTTGCTTCGGTGTAGTTGGAGATATCTTTTCCAGAACTGAGCTCGATCTTGCATGTTCACCCTCACTGCTCATTCCAGCCATTAATTTTGTTTCTCCCCCACCCCCCACCCCCCTTTCTTTCTTTCTAAGCAAGCAGCCAATTAAATTTTAAAGGCCCTGAACGACCATGGATGGAGTTGTGTACGCTAGAGTCCATTGTCTTGTGTAGGGCAGGCAAGAAGGAAGCAGATGGCTCAGGGAGACCAGCAAAAGAGAGAGAGAGAGAGAGAGAGAGAGAAGATGAACAACAGGGAACCTGCTGTGCCCTTCCAAATGTGACCTTAATTTTAGTTATTTATTTATTTTGTTCAATTTGTAGAGCTGCCCATCTTAAACCAACGACTCTGGGCGGTGCACAAGCATAAAAATAAAACAATTAAAACAGTTACAACACAATACAACAACAACAAAAATCAAATTAAATACAAATAGCTGCCAAGGTTACTATCTGTTAATATCAACCAGCAGCTAAACGCTTTTAAAGAAAGACTTGGGAGTCTCAGACATAATGTTGTAATGTTCTTTTTTGGTTTTTTTTTATACAGAATATATTTGCAGATTTCTTTTCTTTTTTTTAAAGGAGACTTCAAATTTTAAATAGGGGTATCAAAAATTAATCTTTCTGGGGGAAGTTTGGGATGTTATTCCGACTGATACAATTTGGGCTTTTCCTTCTGAATGTAGAGGTAGGTTTTGACTTGTGACCACAATTGAGCCCAAAATTTATGTTACTAAGTGAGACATTCGTTAAGTGAGTTTTGCCCCGCTTTACGACCTTTATTGACACTGTTGTTAAGTGAATCACTGCAGTTGTTAAGTTAGTGACATGGTTGTTAAGTGAACCTGGCTTCCCCATTGAGTTTGCTTGTCAGAAACTCACAAAAGGAGATGATGACATGACCCTGGGACATTGCCACCGTCATAGATATGAGTCAGTTGCCAAGCGTCTGAATTTTGATCATGTAACCATGGGGTTGCTGCCGCGGTCGTAAGTGTGAAAAGCGGCCATTAGTCACTTTTTTCAGTGCCATTGTAACCTCAAATGGTTACTATTTATACATTTGTACATTATTTGTACATTTATATCGATATTGTTTCCTGATTGCTTATTTGTATCCTATGACTATCATTAAGTGTTGTACCTTATGATTCTTGACGAATATATCTTGTCTTTTATATACACTGAGAGCATATGCACCAGGACAAATTCCTTGTGTGTCCAATCACACCTGGCCAATAAAGAATTCTATTCTATTCTATTCTATTCTATTCTATTCTATTCTATTCTATTCTATTCTATTCTATTCTATTCTATTCTATTCTA
>WNWU01000034.1:10789661-10799835 GCA_012654045.1 Ptyas mucosa
TATTCTATTCTATTCTATTCTATTCTATTCTATTCTATTCTATTCTACTCTACTCTACTCTACTCTACTCTACTCTACTCTACTCTACTCTACTCTACTCTACTCTACTCTACTCTATATGAATTGTTGTAGGTGGAGGATTACCTGTATTTGATTTTCTGCCTTGGCTTACAATCCAACTGACATCCATTCAACAGACATGCTTATTAACTTATTGTTGAATACAAAGCTCCAAGTTAATGAATTAGCTGCCTGCTGAAGGAGAACACAGGGCAGCTATGTTGGGTGTGCAGGCAGACTCTTGCATGCAGTTGTGTATGTAGAATTCGGCAATTCATGCAAGGATGTGTGGATTGGGGGCTTCCACTCAGCATTGGGATTTGAAGCAAGATATTCTGAAATTTACATGTTAGAATGTCTTTTTGTTTTTTAAAAAAAGCTTTTTATTTTTTTATTTTTTAACAAACATATCAATGTGTGAACAGTCTGGCACCTGGGTGTCATACATTCTAATACAAATAAAACTAGTAGAATTAATCATAGGTATTACATTCAATCAACTTATATATTTCTAATAATGATACACATTTATATTAAGTTGTAGTCTGTCATTATTCAATTATTCCATGCTTTCTCTTGTTATTGCTTTTAGAACAGAACAGAAAGGAACAGAACAGAACAGAACAGAACAGAATAGAATTCTTTATTGGCCAAGTGTAATTGGCCACACAAAGAATTTGTCTTTTATTTTATTATATGAAAGCATATACACTAATATTCCCCCTTCTCTTACTTCTATCTCGTATTCTAACTTTTAATCATGTCACCCTTTATTAAAAGACATTTTCTTTCTATCCTACCTAACTTCTAGTCATGTCATCTACCTAAAAAAAGAAAAGAAAGAGAGAGAAAAGGAAAAGCAAATCAGAATAACAAAAAAGAGAACTTATCTATCCATCGTCTCTTGTTAAAATGTCTTGAAGCATTATTTATTTATTTGTATCCTGCCTTTATTATTTTTACAAATAACTCAAGGCGGCGAACGTAACTAATACTCCTTCTCCTATTTTCTCCACCGTAACAACTGTGTCAGGTGGTTGGGCTAAGGAGAGAATGACTGGCCCAAGGTCACCCAACTGGTTTTGATGTCTAAGGTGGAATTTGAACTCACACTCCCCCAGTTTTTAGCCTGGTGTGTTAACCACTAGACCAATCTGCCTGTACACTTATACTACATATATATTTATAACTACTTAATTTATAAATATATACTTATACTACACTGGCTTCTCTAAATTCAGAGGGACTTGATCCCAGCAAGAGCAACCAATTTGATACCTAGAGGATTTGGCCCCAACACTAATAGCACTTCGTACTTAATCAAAAAGACCTGAACCTCATTAGGTTGCTACATCTGATCTACAGCAATGCAGCCCAAGATTTGTCCTTGTTTGTGGTAGTGGGAAAGTTTGTTGCACGGGTAAGGAATTTATTCCCCTTTTCACCAAGGAATGAAGCTTCTATAACTTTTGGTAGAAAAAAGAATATTGAAATGGATATAAAATGCAATGCAAGCTGAAATTCCAACTTTGCACAGAGCTTCAACATTGTCAAATGCCTTCTTGGATGTTCCAATAGAAGAGAATATATGTAGCTTAGGATGGAACTGTGGAGTCCTTGCCACTTTTGGTGGGGGTGTAATTTTTTTCCCTTGATAGTTCCTTGATTAGAGTATAGTATGTTTTCTGCTTGTTTATTTGTCTGTTTGTTTAATCTTGCTTATCTGGGTATTGGCTGTGTTCTGGTCTTCTTGTTTCGTCCTTAGCTTTTTATGGCCTCTTTTGAATGGTGTGCAAATGTGGTTTATTCCAGTGTGTCTATTAATGGCTGAGAACTTGCTTTTCTCCAATACCCCATGTAATATACCAAGCCATAGATGGACAGTGCAAGTCATAGAGCAGTGATGGTTAACCCTTTTGGTGCCGAGTGCCCAAAATGCGCAAGCGTGTATGCAAATGCACGCGTGCATGCCCAGACCCCCCAAATGCAATGTGAGTGCCCCCACGCATGCACCCCACCCCCGCACATGCATGTGCATGCCCACGCATGCACTCCCTGCATATGTGCCCTGCCCCCCTGTGCATGCGCCCCAGGGCCCCCCGCACCCTGTTTTGGCTTCCAGGTTGGTGCAGGAAGCCTTCCAGGCCCAAAACATCGTGTGGGGTGGGGGCACACATGCGTGAACCCCCAAAATGCAATGCAAGTACCCCCTACACATGCACTCCGCCCCCCCATACATGTGCGGCAGAAACCCAAAAACCAGCTGGCCGGCAGGTTTTCCACATGCGCGGTGAAGCTGGGCTGGGGTGATGGTTGGCGTGCCAGGCGACATGGCTCGGTGTGCCACTTCGGGCATGCGTGCCATAGGTTCGCCATCACGGTCATAGAGCCTCCTCTTTTTTTGGAGGAGGGTGGTTTCCTGAAATTCTGGTTGCTGAAGATAACTGATCAGGTTTTCAGTTATGAGATGGGAAACACACCAATCTTAGCTTCATTCACAAGGGTGATATGTACTCTCCAACTTCATGCCACCCACTCTTTTTGCTTGTTTTGTTTGCTTTTGCCTTCTCCCAAATTCTTCAGTGGGATCCTTGGCCACTAAAAGGCTACCTACAGTAAGGATGGACAGTGGCCCAGAACCAATGCTGTTTTCTCTGCTCCTAGCCCAAGATTTTAACTACGGCACCATACTGGCTATCAGTGTGATACATTTAATGATAGGACCATGCACTGTTTTGGTTTTGATTCCAGAAAAAACAAAATTTCCAATATGACACATGTGTACAACTCTCAAAAACAGTTGGGCTTTTATTGAGATCATATGGCAGATGCAGAGGGCAACCTTATGGCTGCTTTAAGGCGTTCCAGACAGAACTGGCCTCATGCTCCTGTGTGCTCCAATGAATCTTTTTTATTATTATTATTTCCAAAGTTAGACACATTCATATTTGATATGAATTTTGCAGCTGCCCCCTCTTTAATTTCCTGTAGAGTTGAAGTAGTGACACGGACACCACATGGATTGGGGTTATAGCACATTGTTTCTCCCAGATCTTTTGGTTCAAAAAAAATCCACGTAATGTGGCCTTTTCATTTCAACTATTTACAACAATGGGTTTAAAAAACCAGAATAACCAAGTGTTCATACTTTGGGGACAGGAATGGATTTTTCCAAACCCAAAACCTGGAGACACTCCAAGTGACTGATGGTTGAGATAGCTTATTGGATTGCTGCACTTTTGCTCTAGAAGAATTCAAGGGCAGTTGCATAGCACGGTTTAAACATATTGTGCATTTTGGTGTCTGTATCTGGGGCAGTAACAATGGAGGATATCCATCTCTGAACCCAATTCATTTAAGATGCTGATAATAATCTTCACTGGTTCTTGACAACTCCTGATCTCAAGAGCTTCATTTGTACAAAACCTAAGAATCTATGTCTTAATTTCAAAGCATCTAGTTCTTAGAAGGATATATTAACCACCTTTCTGTATCTCTTTCATGAGAATTCTCTTAAAGTACTGCTACAGTAGCAGCATGTAGGTTTCCTAAGCATCCTTTTTGTTCTGGTTTGATTTTCTCCTTGGAATGGTACTGTATATCATGTTCTGACTCCAGAAAACATCAGGGAGCCTTCTTGGATTGTGCCAGCCTTTATCATCCTAATTCTTTAAAGATTATTGAGAAATCACAGAATTTCCAGATAGCAAAATGAGAAGGATGGGGAGTTATCCCACAACATCTGCAAATAGCATGATGGAGAAGCTGGTCTGGCAAATAGCATGATAGAGAAGCAAAGAATGAAAAAGAGGAAAACTTCCTCTCCCTCAAAAAAAATAAAAGAGAATAAATGAGTAGCCCTAGAACTCCTTGTATTAATAAGCAAATGAAAACAATGATTAATCCTCAGTTGGGGGTATGGTGGCCTAGTGGTTAAGATGCTGGGACTTGTCAACTGGAAGGTTGACAGTTTGAGACCCAACCGTGTGTCAGGGTGAGCACCCATTCTGACCTCAGCTGCTGTCAACCTAGCCGTTTGAAAGCATGCAAATGCAAATAGATAAATAGGTATCACATTGGTGGGAAGGTAACAGCGTTCCATGTGCCTTTGGCGTATAATCCTGCTAGCCACATGACCACCGAAGCATCTTCAGACAATGCTGGCTCCCTTGCCTAGGAAATGGATTTGAGCATCATCCCCTAGAATTGAACACAACTGGACAAGGGAAACTTTTACCTTTAATCCTCAATTATAGGGGAGAATGTGCTGTTGCCCAGATATAGCTTTATTTTTAGATTAAGCACAAAGTTTCCTTAACAGGAGAAAAATACAGACTCAAATAATTGTATTTAATAATTAAAAAATTTAAAACTTGGAGGTCGACGATAACATCTTGTTGAGGTTTGATGCTTCATCATTGTTTACCAATGTATCACTAGAAGAATCAATGTCCTAGATCAGCCAAATATCAGAAGGACCGCCTAAAGATATTACATACCTGATAAAATTTCTCATTTCCTTTAGAAAAGAGAACATTATAAATGTAATTCTGTAAGAGCTAGGTAGTCATTGCTGTTAATAGTTGTTACCGATATTATTCTAGAAGGCTCTAAGCAATCGGCTTTAAATCTGTGCTGGCTTAGATATATATTAATGGGCTTGTATTGTCTGGCACCATGGAAAAGAGCTGTTGAAATTTGTAAACTACTCATATGGACAACATGAGGCTATAAAATTCATTAAAAATAAGAATAGATTCCCATTCTTGGACATTATAATGAAATGATGTGATGAGACACATCTAAACCAGGAAGTGTACAGGAAGGAGATCACATGCAGACTTCAATGCTGCATCCTCAATAAAAAAAAAACATTGGTTATTAAATCACTGATGTACTGCGCTGACAAAATAAGTGATGCAAATAGTGCACCGAAGGAAATTAATCACCTGTACATTACAAAGGATATAACTGCAGGAAGTGAAATAGCAGAATGTCCAAAGAAGGATTATATGCAGACCTTCCATTCATCTCAAGTGCGATTTGCAGGCTAAGGGGAAAAAAAACACCCTATTAAATAGAAAAGATATAAGAACCAGGACTAGTATGGTGGACAACATACAACAGCTGCTGCTTTCTGTTAAGGATAGACGTCCTCCAGCTAAGAATCCAAAGAATATATAAAATAAATCCTCAGTGTGGGGGCAATTACAAAAGGTGAGTGCATTGTAATTAATGCATTTGCTGGTTTGAGCAAAACTCATCTAGTTGTGGTTTACTGAGCCGATTATGGTTAAGTATAGTTTTCACATGGTTGTACATAAATCAAGGAGAAGATTCTACAGTGGTACCTTGGTACTCAGGTGCTTTGAAACTCATCGGGTACTCAATGCCTTTCGATGCAAAAATTTTGTCCCGGTACTCATAATTTGGTAGTCAACACACAAGCTAGAACTTGGTGTCAGCTGTCAGTTGGTGTCAGTGACTCACTACATTATTCCTTATGGGAAAAATATGTTTGGTACTCATTGTTTTTTGATACTCATTGCGACTCCCAGAATCAATTAATGATGAATACTGAAGTACCACTGTAATAGAATTTCAAAATAGAAAATAGAACAAACCAGATAGGTCATCTGGGCTAACATTTTTCTTTTTCCACAAGCTTGGAAAAGTCAATTTAAATAATAGGGGGAAGGCAGGTCCATCACTTCCTTTTCAGTGTGAATAGTTATCGAATGGGTAACTGAGGAACTTGACAATATTATAAAAATTCTGGGGACGTGCAAAGCCATCTTAATCATGATAGATAAATTCTGTATCTATTCAGAGACAATAAGCAGAAAGCATGTGGTTTTGCATTCAACGGAACTACATGAAGATAGCTCAGAAATATGTTTCAATATTTGCCACATTTAACAAAGCTTCGCCTTTTTCACGTATGCTTTGTTTAGTAAACAAAATTTAATATTATCGTCCAATAAAGTATTGATGCCTTAGTAAACAGGGAATTATCATATGTTTAGGATACACAGACATGCAGCAGAGAAGCCCATATGGGCTATAAGAAAACATATAATAGGGTTAATGTATCGTTAACTAGAAAAGCAGAAAGAAATATAGACGCTTCTTTGTGTTTCCCAGAAATCTTAAGACAAAATGGTAAATAAATATTTTTTTTTAAAAGGAGGAAGGCAGCAGAAAAGACCAAACATGGTCTTAAAACAAATATGGAATGAAATTGCCCATATTCATGTTCATCTCTCAAAGATTGTGATGATTTTGTTCTATCTAGAAAAGATGCCGAGATTGGGGGGCGGGGGGGGGATGCACAATATTTAAAAATATAAAATTCATTTTTTATTATGGGTGTCTAACTCATAAGTTCTCAGTAGCTTCTATTGGATCAGCAATTTTGGCTGATTCTTAGAAGATCAGATTATATTCTACAGCCCATAAACCAGATCTAGCTCTTGGATTGGTAACATTTTATCCCCTACATATCCGGGTGATCACAAAGGCAGTGTTGATCAGTATTTCTGACAACAGATTGGGTAATGGAGCTCTCTGTTGGAGGACTAAGTACATCAATTTGGCTAATGTATCCTCTTTTCTTACAAAATGACTATGGGGCAGAATTTGTTGCTGACTACGTAGGAATGTACATATCACATGTTTTGTAGTTCAGAAGAACTGTCATTGTTTGTGATATTTTACTAGAGAGCCACTTGAAGTAGTTAAGGCACCTGGATAGAAACTGGAAGACCACTAATTCTTGTCCCACCTTAGGCAACAGAGTCAGTAGGGTGACCTTGGGCCAGTCACTCTCTCGCAACCCTAGGAAGGACACAATGGCAAACACATCCAGAAAAAATCTTGCCAAGAAAACTATAGGGACTTGACCAGGTAGTCACCAGGAGTCAATGCTGAGTCAAAAATATAATAACAACAATAACAACAACATTATTTCTAATTCAAAAGACCCAGCACTTTTGTGATATACTCATACAACATATTGCATACGCTTGCTGACTTTACAGTTGTGCTAAGCCATGCTTTATTAACTATTGATTGTTTATAAAGGTCCAATGGCTGGGTTCAGAGATAGAACATGGTTTACAAATGACAGTGGTTGGCTTCACAGAGCACTTGAAATCACAACCAACCAAATCACATTGTGAGTTAATATAGTGTCACATCTGGTTGTGTATCTTTTCCTTTAAACTTTGGCCATTAGTGGCAGCCATTTTGGAACCTTGGCCGCCATTTTGGATTCCCCTGGAGGCCACCATTTTGCCTCCAGGTACTGGCGGCCGCCATTTTGGTAGCTCCGATAAGCCTGGCACTCTAACGACCGCTGAGTTTGGGACTCTTTTGCTAGCGGCCGCCATATACCAGTGATGGTGAAACTTTTTGGCACCCCGTATGCTCTTGTCTGGGCCGCAAGAGGAACTGCTCATGCGCATGGCCGAAAATGAAGTTCTGGTTTTTGACACGTGCATGCACACCTCCCAGCTAGTCTTCCGGGTTTTGGCATGCATGCACCTGCGATGATCAGCTAGCCAGCGTGCATGCTCATGCAGGAAAACAGAAGACCAGCTCTTCCAGTTTCCGGCACTGTCGCACGCACAAAAGACAGTTGACCGTCGTGCTCGCATGCATGCCAGAAACCCGGAAGAGGAACAGGCAACACCACGCGTGTCAGGCAACATGGCTCCTTGTGCCACTTTGGGCATGCGTGCCATAGATTCGCCATAACGGGTCTATACCATTTTCTACTAGTTTATGGCATCTACATGTTCTGGGTTGCAACTCCCCATAGGCAGAACCAGGGGCAAAATCCAGCAGGTCTGACAGGTTCCGGAGAACCAATAGTGGAAATTTTGAGCGGTTCGGAGAACTGGCAAATCCCACCTCTGACTGGCCCCAGAATGGGGTGGGAATGGGGATTTTGTCGTATCTTTCCCCTGGAGTGGGGTGGGAATGGAAATTTGGCAGCATCCTTCCCCTGCCACACCCACCAAGCCACACCCACAGAACCGGGAGTAAAAAAAATTGAATTTCACCACTGTATGGAACCAATATGGGGAATAGCCAAAAATAGTGCAAGTTTGAACCTTAATCCAGAAATCTTGAATCTTGAAAGCATTTCAGTCTAAGCCTGTATCTGGGGACCCTTCTCTTTCTCTATATATTTGCATGGTAGAAGCCATAAAACTGAATCCCATCTCTGATATTCATAGCACGATCTGGTTAACCTCATATTGTGGCACTGTCATTTCCATCATCCCTACTGTGCTACCTGCGACAGAGTTCAGCAATACTTGAGGGCCCACCTGGGCCAAAACCGACAAAACAAGTTTGAAAAGAAATACTTTACTGATCATATGTGAATATAATGTGAATTATATCGTATCTGAATCAGTGATGGACTGCTACTGGTTCGCCCCGGATTGGGCGAATCGGTAGTGGCGGCAGCGGGAGACTCCGCCCACCCGCCCAGATGTCTCTGCGCATGCGCAGAAGCCCATGAGCAAACCGGTAGCGACGGGATTTGAAACCCACTACTGATCTGAATATAATGATGGTCAGATCCAGGATCTTTCTGCAGCCAAATACCTGTCACTTTGTTGGCTGCTTAAGCCTTCGGATATTTTTTTTCCCCCACCACTATCACCTGGTTATATCGTCTGCTTTAAAAAAAGAAAAACAGAAAAACCTCCAAAATGTTATGTCCTTTTAAAATTATTATTAAAAAGGAGACAGAAGCACATACAGTGCAGTTGAACTTGTTTTGTTTGTATGCTATTGAATAGTGCTCAAATGAGAATGATCTTCCCAGGTTTTTTTTTTTTTTTAAACAGGCTTGCCCAACCCAGCTGTATATTTTATATGCTAATCTAAATTCTATTTTTGTTCCCCTCGCAGTTTTTAAGTGATTATAATTGTTGCTCTTCAAAAGCCAAACAGATGATGATTGCTGCTTCAGGAATACACCAAAAAGAAAACTGGCTTTCATTAAACCTGCTCATCCTCTTCATAATTATCCCTATTTTATTTGGCTAAGAAGGGGTGGGGGGGTGAGGAGTGGCATGTATAGTTCACTGAAGGCAGCCTGGTTATTTAAACACTGCTTTCATTGATCTAACAGAAGGGGTTAAAGGAGGGGGGGGATGTTGACACTATTCAGAAGGTGGAATTCTAGGTGATACTCTACTGACCATTCCTCTGGAGAGCCAGGCATCCTAAACCAGCAAGCAATGCAGGCCAACCATGACTGCAGTCACTGCAGGCAGTGGGATTCAAATAACTTAACAACCGGTTCTCTCCCCTAATGAACAGCTGGATAGGCGTGGCTCGGTGATCATGTGATCGTGTGGGCGTGACCAACTCAATGTCATTCAGGTTGATGGGTGCTTCACCTTAGCTGTTACAATGTAATAAGGCTTAACCAGAGAGGCAGTTTCTGTAAGCAGGGCAATAAAGATTAGGCTAGAAACAACACCAGAATGTTTCCTTCTTGCCTTCCTTACAGGATTAGCCCTGTAAAGTGGAAAAAAACAAAATAAGATTTCTTCCAACAACCGGTTCTCCCGAATAGGTGCGAACTGGCTGAATCCCACCACTGACTGCAGGTAGTCCTCCACTTACAACAGTTTGTTTAGTGTCCGTTCAAAGTTACAACGGCCCTGAAAAAAAAGTGACTTTATGAAAAGTGTGAATACATTTTTCACACTTACGACTGTTGCAGCATCTCCACGGTCACGTGACTTACATTGGGATGCTTGACAACGGACTCACGTTTATGACGGTTGCCGTACCCTGCGGTCACGCGATCCCCTTTCGCGACCTTTGGACGAGCACAGTCAATGGGGAAATCAGATCCACTTAATAATCCGCATTACTAATTTTAACAGCAGCAGTGACTCGCTTGACGAATGGGGCAAGTCGTAAAATGGGGAAAAACTTACTTAATAAATTTATCAGTTAGCAACATACATTTTGGGGTCAATTGTGGTCGTAATTTGAGGATTGCAGGGCAGTTGCAATTTCAGCATCTCTGGGGAAGGGAAGGGAAGGGAAGGGAAGGGAAGGGAAGGGAAGGGAAGGGAAG
>WNWU01000034.1:10809227-10866658 GCA_012654045.1 Ptyas mucosa
GATAGATAGATAGATAGATAGATAGATAGATAGATAGATAGATAGATTCTATTTTCTCAAAGTCCTTCCATATCTGGCATTTGCATCCCATATCAGTTGGGCCACTGTGTTTTCATACCCAACTTGGGCAATTGAAACTAATTTTATAAAGTACAGCTCAGATTGAAAAAAAAATGGCAGACTTTGGAGTCCTTCATTTTCCCCTCCATGAGAACTCTTGCCCCCTTTCACTTCCTAATCGCTTGAATTTAAAACTACCTGGTAGATTTATCAGTGAGCCAGATTTTATCCTCCTATTCAGTTTCTAATCATGTTCACAAACCTTCTAAAAAACTGCCAGCCTTAATATTCCCTGTTTATAATAAGTAACGGGCTTAACTAACTCTAACTCTCCTACCACAATGCCCTTCCCAGCCCCTGGACTCAAGTGAGCCCTTTTGTCTGAACCCTACACAGACCTACCTCTAGTGATTGTCAACTGCCACCCTCAACTATAGTTGAGAGTGTTGGGGAAGTGCCTGGCTACAAAACCAGGGTCATCCACCATGGATTAAGAATGATGGCTTGATAACCAGCTTTCCCCTTGTACCAATAGCTCATTTTTTGTGGGTTTGGTTTTTTGTTTTTTTTTTGCAAAGTGCACATAACATGTATTGAAAAAAATTGGGTAGGAGCCAGTCATTTTGCCCCCCAACCTTACTGTGTAGTATTTGGGCGATGAAGGTTTGTTACACCAAAAGGAGTAGGATTTGCGTGGGGAAATTTTTTTTTTTGCATTCTTTTATTAATTAGTTGGAGAGCACACTGATTGCTCAAGTGTTCCTGCCTGCTTTCAGCTTTCCAAGGTCAGCAGGAATGAAGGTAATTGTAAGACTGACTTCAACATACTTTGGGCAAGAAAGTAGAAAGGATGTTCATGGAAGTGCCGAAAAGTCAGGAAAAAGCGGCAAAGGAGTCAGAGAGCTTCACTGATCTTAAATAATTGCACTGCCTGTGCAATAAGGGTGCCCAATCTAAGACTCCAGGACTATATTCAGCTTCTGAAAGCTTTGAGCTGAGCCCGCTAAGTAACTTCATAAGCTGCTGCTATATTGAATGTAATAAAAGGGGGAAGTATTACATGCATAGAGAAGTATCTTAGCAAATGCATGCCCATTTATTTCATTTAAGGTGAATTGCCTTTCACTTTTGAATCCAATTTAGTTTTTCTCCTGGTCCTTACCACATATGCAGCTCAAATGCAACCACCCACGTTCAGGCTTCCCACCCTCCCACCCCCAAAGTTATAGCTTCTGATGAACAAAGATAAGGTGCACTTTCCCCAAAGTTCAGCAATCTCTTAAGGATTATCTCTTTAAATCCAGGATGTTTCTTCCATAAGACAACAGCTTTATGACAACTAGCCCAGAGTATAACTATATCACTCTTGGGTTACAAATGAGTTAATAGCAAAAATCAAATGAACAAGAAAGCAAATGGTATAATGTTATTTGGTACTGTCAACCCATTGTAAACAAGTACTGGTATTACAAATGCTTCTCTTTCAAAGTGATGGATTATTATTGTTCTTCTTATCCCTCTGTTAGTGATCCAATCTGGTATTCCTCAGGTATTTTGAGCCACCACTTTTTATCAAGTCCCACCAACATGGCTAATGGTCTGTGATGATGGGAACAATATCTAGAGAACATGCAGCTCCAACAAGGGAAAGAGCTATGGCTGTAGATATACTGTAGAGAATATAATGGCTATCTCCCATATTGTTCTAGATTGTGATCCAGAGTGACATTTTAATTTACTTTATTTCTATATCACTCTCCACAATGCTAACTAGAATTCTGAGTGCTAACTGTAATGGTGAATCAGATGGTTAGAATCAGGGTAATTGTCTGAGCATAAGCCTGCAGCCAGCTGATGCCAATAGCCATTATAAAATCCATATTTTTGATAACAGGATCCTACATGCCAGTAAACCATAGTTACAAAGCTAGAAGTTACATGACCCATGTCAGATTCATGTATTTCTAAAGCCACAAAAATATTGATTAAATCAATAACATGGCCTCCTCGGGATCAATGAATTGGCCATTTCAACTTGAAACGTTCACTTGAAGGATGCTTGCCTTTCTATTTACAAAAGTGTTCTGAGACAGTGAATGTTTTAAATTGCTAAATTAAAATGCTTTTTAAATATTAATTTGATCCATTAAGCTATATTTATTGCTAGCTTCCTATCTATCTATCTATCTATCTATCTATCTATCTATCTATCTATACTTTTTGTTGTTTTATGAAAATTAAAGCCATGATCTTTTATCCTAGTTGATTTAACCACTGTTAGTTGCTACTTGGAGCTGTTTGGGAAGAAAGGCAGTATATAAATATATGTTAAATGAATAAACATTGACTGCCCAAGTTGCAAAGCTTGTAGAATCTGGTTTAGAACCACAAGGGATATGAATATACTTAAAAGGTCCAAGAATTTTTCCAAGAACCGTTCTGCCTTCAGCTAACTAAACAAAATCTGATTTCCACCAGAGCCAGTATCTCCTTATTGAAGGAGATACAATCCTGGCCCCTGACACCATTAGCTTTTTGGGCAGGATTTGTTGCTTACACAAACATATGGCTCATTTTTTTTTTGTATACCCATTCATTCTTCCAAAACTCATTAGTCTGGCTCCCTCTTCCCCTTTCAGAAATGACTTTGCTAATTTATGATCCCTAAGGGACAGAGTCTCTGCCTCTGTCGCTCTCTTTCTCTCCCTTCCCCCACTCAGACATATTTACATATGTACACATAGAGAGGTCAGGTAATATTTGAGCTCAGTTCAAAGATGTATCCCTGTAGCTTGTTTTGAAACACTACGGAAGTGATTTGCCATTATCTCCTTCTGAGATTCCCCACCCCCCATATCAAGCTTTCTAGCTTCCTGCCCTGCTAGTATATGGTAGACCCCCTCCCAGATTTAACAAGCTGGATTCTGTTAGCTTCTGAGTTGAGATAAGGTTGGAAGAAGGTAGTGGCAGGTATTGTTGCCAAAATAATAGGACTCAGCTTGGTATTTAAGTTTTTACTTTATAACCATACAAGTCATTTCTTCCCTCCCCATACTTAGAAAGCCGTATAAGAGAGGCAACATTAAGCATCCAACCTACAAAAAAAAAATGCAATTGCATAAGCTTTTCAAAGCTTTGCAGCCTTCGGTGCAACTTTGAGAATTTACAGTCAAAACAACAGCAATGATTATTTCAAAAAAAGAAGAAAAAAAGAGCAGAGCGGAGCAAAGATGGAAACACGTCTGGTTGCTTCCACTCCATTCATACATTCATTGAAGCTAAAGTTTGGCTCGTTGCAAAGCTTCCTCCTCCCCACTCCTCCTCCCGCCCCCATATTAAAGTGATTATCTATCGAAGACCTCTGGACCCATCCTCATCTCTGCAGCGTGCTGATAAGGCAGCTGCTTCTCTGCCGCCGTGTCTCCCTGGGCCTCGGTCTGTCTTTCGGTACAAACTCTGGCTTTGTTACCATGGCCTGGTGCTGTCACTTTCTCTTGTTGTGCAGGCGTTTGATCCGAGCACAAAAGGGGGTGGGGAGGGGAGGCGGCTGTGGAGCTGATTGTCTGGTTGATAGTCGTGGCCTCCTCCTCCTCCACTTAAGCATGCATGGCACCCAAATGGCATAGAAGCCACGGGAAAGGAAGACTTAGAGCACCTAAAACAGTTTAGCTCCGAGCTGCTTCCTTCTCCTTTTATTTTCCAGCAGCTGGAAGAGAAGTAAGGCGAGTTCTCTCGCGCTGAGTGCAAGGCAGATGGCTTCCTCCAAGCTGAATCCAAATAACCATCATTTATCTTACCTTTCACGAAGTTTAAAGGGTCGCTGGTGTCCTTGCCTGGAACGAATAATTTAAATGCCTCCCACTCCCAACTCGCACAGAAACACACACGTAGACTCTTCGTTGGTAGTTCCTTCAGCGGTGCGAGCAAAACGAGGCTTGGTACTATTGAGGTTGCCTTGAATTTGCGCGCGTAAAGGGTGTGTGTGAGCGTGCATGCATGCGTGGCGAGAGAAGGGAAAAAGAAGTAACTCGCTGAAACCCTCAACCTCTCGGTTTGATTTCAACACGTGCAGCTGCGATCTTGGGCGTTGTTTCGGCGGAAGAAACCTCACAGTTCATTCAGAGATCCCGGTCCTTATAGCGAGAAGCTTTAAGTTTGTTTTAAGAAGGCTTTTCTTCCAAGTCAACGTCCGGCTTGCAGTTCGGCTGTTGTAATTACTCCTAAATGCATTCTCTGGGAACTACTACGGGGTGCTTCTGTGGGGAGAAACCGGAAGGGACCGACTAAGAAGAACGCGCAAGCCGAACGACGGCCGAACGTTTAAATCAAAAGCAGGGAAAGAAAAAGAAGGAGAAAAGTTGAAAAAGTTATTGTAGATGGGATGTTATTACGCGACGCTACACTTAAGAACTGTGGCCCTTCTGGATGTGCCGGTGTGCTGTTGGATCTCTCCTGATGATAAACGTAAAGGGCTCCCATTGAAAAATAAAGTGCTCTAAAGGCTGCGTGCATCCACCCACTTTCTGTGATAACTTGGCCTTAAGCAAAGAAATACATTCTTTGACACTATAGATATTTAATTGAAATTATTTATTTCTCTCTCTCTCTTCCTCCCTCTCTCCCTCGTGTGTTACGACTTGTATAGAACAATGCCTCTCCAAAAGGAAGCTTAAAAAACAAAACAAAAAACAAACAAAAAACCCCCACAAAGCAACCTCGTTGCTTTTAACTCTTAGCACCTTTGAAAATTATTGCTCCTTTTCTTTGAACCCCTGTTTTCACTTCCTTCAGCACCGGTCGTGGTAGGCGAGAACGGTGCGGTTTAGCGAGGAATTGAACCACGCGCCACCTCTCTCCATGGTCCTGAAAACAACATCCCGAAGTTTAAGATGGGAAAGCATTGGAAGCTGGCTTTGAGATTCCCCTCCATTCTCACCCAGTACATTGTATATTCTTTTGCTGCTAAATCTTTCAGAGTTGTGATAGCGAGGTTGTTTTCCCACCACACTTATTTTGAATTCTTGAGTTCGGTTATGTTGTTATTGCTGTCCAAAATACGCTTCTACCGGTTCATGTGCACCTAAAAGAAGAGAGGAAATATTCTGCTTTAAACAAAAGATGCCCATGATCAGAAGACATTGTTGTTTGTCAAGAAGAAGTGTGTGTGTGTGTGTGTGTGTGTGTGTGTGCATTTTGAGATTTAGCTAGCATGTGGGATAGACTTTCCCTTCATTTCTATGTGTGAAGGTTTGATGTTGGAAAGCTAATTTCTCTTGGAAAGTGATTTTTGCACAAGGCCAAGTACACATTAAAAATAATTTTAAAAAAGGATAAAACCTAGAGTGATTCTATCATCTTTATTCCTGCTTAATATTATTTGCTGCACTGTCAAGTTCATACACGCTGAAAAGTTTTTTTATATAAAAGAAAAATTCGATCCATGTAATTGACAGATGAGTACCATAGCACTTGTCCTGTGTATGGGTTGTGGCCCTTCTTCTATAAACCTCATTTAATAATCTTGGGGGAAGTTTGGCAAAATCTCATTTCTTACATAAAATAATGAGAAGGAAGAGATGGGGTGGGGTGGGATGGGGATGGGCGGGTGGGAGAAGAGGAGGAGGAGGAGATACTTCTGAAGCTTCTGAAACTTGATTTTGAAAACTTAGCAAAGTGTTGCTGTTCAGAATTTTTTCATGGGCTGAACCGAAGATAGAATATCAGCTTAGTAAGCATTCTAACCGTTGCTAGCATTAAAGAATGCTACATTCCTTTTACTGCTTCTATAGTATTGCTACTTTTCTTAATATATCTCCGGAGTCCTGATTTCGGGTTAGAACTAGCAAGATAATTGCCTTGGTTTTGCCTATTGATAGCCCAGGGTAAGGAGCCTCTTACCTTCTCTTCTCTTCTAACTCATTCTTCAAATGCCGATTTTCCCAGACAATGGTCGGGCTTCATCAAAGGGACAATAAGAAACGAGGGGCGTGTCTTTATGTAAGGATACACTGTTTCAAAAAAAAAACACAAACCAAAGTTGCTGTGCTTTTCTTCAAACGTTGGCATTGTTGGGCATGACTGAATCCAAAAGGATAGCTGTGGATATCTTTTTCATGCCCTCCCAACATCAAAAGTTTCAAGTAGAATAAATAAAGGCAAGCACCATCTCTCTTTTTCTCCACTAACCCTCCCTCCCCCCCCCAATACATATAGGGTATCAAGCTTGGAAATCTAATCCACACCTTTCCTTAATGTGGATATTGGTTTTAAAGAACTGCAGGACTTCTTAGGAAAGTGATGTCCCTGATCTTCGATTGCTTTAATTTTGGGGCTTGGGTGGGTGGGTGTCGATTTTTCTCTGACACCAACTCCCTGCTGCTATGGTTGCCCGCTAGGATTCAACTTTCAAGGAATTCGTGCTGGAGCTAGCATTCGGTTAGTCTTAGGTGGATGGGAAGGCTTGCTTTGGTTGCATCTGTATGTTGCTACTTGAAGTAAAAGAAAGAAAAAGAAAGAAAAAAGCAAAGCTTCCCTCTCTTCAGAGTGTGTCGGCCAAACAGTCAGGTCCTCGCAAGCTTTCATCCGTGGCATTCCTCTCTGCTGAACATTCAAGGGCATGCTATCACGGAACACTAACTTGCGTGGCTTCCCTTAAATCTCTCCCATGCAAAGGTTTCGGTTGGACTAAAGAGATAAGGGAAGCGTGTGTGCGCGCGCGCGTGTGTGTTGCGGATCACTCTCCAAAGGACACGCAGTGCTTGATCTGTGCAACTCTAAGTACGCTAGGCAAGTCACGCCATCCCCATCCCCACCCCCACCCTGCCCCGCCCCACCCGCCACCGTCTTTTCTCTCAGCAGATGTGGGCTATCTAGAAAGCTGTTCCTCTTGGAGAGGAAACGGGTTGACTTAGGGAGAAGGACGCGCGGAAGGGCAGAGGCGTGTAAAACACCCTCTGTTTTGTTGATGACCACCAAAGAAACAAAATCCTCGGTGAGAATTAACTGTAAATCATTGGGAGAATGGGCTTAAGTATAGGGGATATCAATCTTTCTCCCTCCTCTCTCCCTCCCTCTCTCCCCTCCTCTCTCTCCCCGTAGGGTGGAATACCTGAAAGTATTTTCTTCCCCACACTTAGCTCTTCTAACAGCCCCTCCAAGTTTAAATCGCGAAAACGTGCCGTGATTTTTGAGGCAAGTTCATGAGGAATCGAGCACTTGTGGCAGCCGCAAAGTTAGTCAAATAAGCTAACTTAACCCTCCTCGCGATCCTTTTCAACAAAGGAAGAAGCAGGGCCAGCTTTTGTTTTCCTTTGGCTTGAGAAGTTGCCGTGTTTGTTTGGTTTTTTTTAAAAAAAAAATCGGACGTGGTTCCATTTTTATGAACAAGTTCGAAGTGGGAAGTAGAGCCAGCCCAGTTCTTTCTTTCTTTCTTTCTTTGGCTTCTTAAAAGTTTGCTTTCCTCAACCTTTGGCAGCTCGGTGGTACTCTTGACAGGGTGGAAAGAAAAAAAAAAGGGCCAGAGAGGTGTGTATGTGGAAGGCGCGACTTCTTTCTTTCAGTGGGGAATCTCAGCACACGCGCAACGCGCTTGGAACGCTAGTGACAACAGGTTTGTGTGCCTGAAGCTTGTGAAACATCCTAGCGGAGCCGTTCGGGGTCGAAACATACCAAGCTCTCTCCCCCCCACCTCAAAAAAAAAAAAAGAAAGAAAGGGTGGGAGGAAGATGGTGCAAGGATTCCTCAGGCTTGCAATTGTCTCGTTTAGGGGAGGAAAAAGGGAGGGGAGGGAGGGGAGGGAGGGAGAATGGAAAGTGGGGGAGGAAAAAAAAAAGAGCGAGAAGGACAAACGCAAAAGACGCGTTCGATTGCTTGGCCGCCCGTCTCCGCCCGTTCGCCCTAACGCCGAGCAGGGTATCTATCGCTCAGTCCAACGCACCTTGAAACGGGACTCCATCGAGCCCGCCGGAGTGGCACCGAGCGACAGCCAATCAGAACGGCCTCTGGCCGTGGGCGGCGCCAGATCAAGCCGCTCGGACCAATCGGAGGCAAAAGAGACCCTGCGAGCAAGTTCCGTTGTCTCTGGATTCGGCGTATACTTCCGCGCGTGGCACTCGGGATAGGTGGGAGAGCCTGGCACGGCTGCAGAGACACATACACGCGCACACTCGTGCGGAAGCAGAGGAGCGCCGGGTGATACGGTTCCTATAAATCTGTGCTGTAGTCCACCTCCCATTTAAGGCGACCTCCCCCCTTCAGCCTGTTCTCAGATAAGAGATGCTGCAGCTTACTTCGACTGGGAGCTGCTAGAAAGAAGGAGGAAGAGAGAGGGAGGCTGTATTTTAAGAAACCCTCCTTTTCATCCCTTCTTTCCTTTGTTCTTACCTTTTATTTCTCCTCCCCTCCCCCTTTTTTTTGTTTACTTGTGTTGTAACAGGAAACCATTCGATTTTGCCACGCTCCTTTTTTTTAAAGTTCCCCCTTTCTTTTTTTTAACCCCCCCTCCCAATTTCTTTTCGTGTTCTGGGAGTGGAAAAAAAAAGAAGCTTTGATTTAAAAAAAAATCCTCCATTTTTAAAAAATCTTCTGTTTGCAACTGTCCGCAATTTAGGTTTTGGGTGTTGTCTTGAGACCTACCCATTTGATTTTTTTTTTTAATTGGGAGACCTTACAGTATTACCTTTTTTTAAAAAAAACAAACAAACAAACCAGAAGCGAAAAAAGGTAAGTTGTGCTTTATTTTATTCACATTATTATTGCCAGATAGCGACGATTTTAAGTTTTGGAGGTGTCAGGTTGGCTAGGCTGCCTTGAGAGAGGATAAAAGTGCATGAGATCCAATTAAGTTTATTGCTCACACGCTTCCGCTTGGTTTCTAGCCGCTTCAGCAGCATCAGTTGAACAGGGTTAGCTACTCCAGATCATTTAGAGTGGCAAAAGGGTAGACCATGTACAATTTTGTGTTACATTTTGTGTTGTGTGCATACATTTAGGAACTCGCACGCAGAAACTGTGTAGCTCGCTAGCTTGGAGGTGTGAAGTTGCCTCATAACAGAACCGCTGACCTTCCCGTTGGATCAGCGGAAAGTGCTCAACGCTCGGCTGGGGTGTGAGTAAGTGACTGACTGAATGAATGAATGGAAGGAAGGAAGGAAGGAGTATCGCTGTGAAGAGCTTAAACCGGCGTTTGCAGATCAGACGGGATTAAGCGTCCAACTCTAATTGTATTAGCCGAATAGCATTGGCTTGGCTGGGAAAGGGGGAGAGAGAGAGAGAGAGAGAGAGAGAGACGGAGAAAGGATGCGTGGAGCAGAGACTTGAAACGGGGAGGGAAAAAATCTGCAGACCTTGGTGTGTTAGCTGTCAAAGCGGATGCCTCGAGATATGCCAGGTTGTGTGTATGTGTGTGCGCGCATGTGAAATATATATATGCATGTGCGGGTATAAAGGGACTGGATGGGAGAACCAGGCTCTTTAAAACCCTTCTAATGTCAATTACAGCGCTCTGTAGGGAGGGTTCAGCTTTTATATCCGGGAGCCACGATTTTCTTTGTTCTGAAGAAGGTTGGGGGGGAGAGAGACCCGTTTCAGTTCTGGATACAGCCGAAAGGCGTTTTGCTCGGGAGCTCTGCTGGTGTGTATTCCTCGTTAGGTGCGGGCAAGCCATTTCTTCTAGCCGCTGTCCTTGGTCCTGATTTGGGAGGGGGGTGCGGCCGGGGCGGCTGCGTTCCAGCCTGGGAATAACAAAGGCATTCCCTGGGAAGAATAATAATTTTTCAAAAAGCGAAAGTCCGTAGAGTCAGCCCAATACCGACCCGTGAATGCTTAGATTGTAAAATTGACACCATGCCGGAGAGAGAGTGAGTATGCGAGGCGTTCCCGGTTCCAAACCCTGCTTTCATTTCGCCTGGTGTCAGCATCTCGGGAGGAGGAGAAAAAAAAAGCATCGCCTCCTGTTGTTTAATAAAGAAAGATGTCACACAAAAACCCTCTCTGTCTCACCCCCCCCCGTCGCCCTGCTCCTGACTCGGACGTGGTTTGTAGGAAAGAAGTTGGTGGCGGAGGAAGACGGTGATCTGGCTAGGTAGCAAGCTAGGCATTTGAACAAGATGGCTTGAAAGGAAGAGATCTGCCGTCTCTTGTGGCTGAAATTACGGAGGTTGCGGTTCTATCAAGGACCAGCCTCAGGCTATGCTGTTGTCGCTTAATTTATGCCCAGCACGTTACTGTGCAATGCATGCATACAACCATCTCTCTTTCACAGGAAGAGCGAGGGATCCGTTGTGAGTGCTTAGTCCGGGTCCTTAGCTGGTTTTCCTCTCTAGTTTCTTTAAGAAAATAAGAGGGAGCATAGGAGCAAGTAGTTGTGATTGAATTAACCATGTAGGATTTCAATTGGCTGGGGGGCAGGTGGCTTCCCAGCACAACCTACATATTCCGAACTAGACTGAATGTTAAGACATCTGAGGGCTTGCTCTTTATAGGCTAAGCATCCATCGTGCCCAATGTGCAGGTGTGAATAAAATAGGATCCCATGTTAATAAGTTCTGCCATCCAGCTGCATTCAAGTATATGAAAGACGCCTATAGGATGGGAGAGGTGATTATGGGATCCTCTGGAGGGCAAGGATTTATTTCATCTTTACACACACACACACACACACACACACACACACACAACCTTCAAGAGCCAAGCCCATTTTCACTTTGCACGTGGTGGTGCTACTTAATGAGCCTTTAGCTAAATGAGTGGAAACATGGCTTGGGTTCCATCTTTACAGGCTACTTACTAGATAGGAATTGTTTGAAATTTTGGCTTTTCCAGGCCATGTTGTCCACCAGGGGAGGTCAGGCGATTAAATGCTGGAAAGTTAAGCTACTCTCTCAGTGGAGGGCTCACTTAAAAGAGGAGCAGCAAACTCAACCTGCACCACACTTACAACCTAACGTATTTCAAATGGGGAGTATTGAGGAGTGCCGCAAGCCAATACAGCTGTTTGTGAAAGGGGTGTAGCCCTAAATGGTTACCCTGAAGTGGGTTAGGTACCTCTATTTTAGGTGGGGAGGGAGATAGCCAATGAGTTCTATCAAATATTGCTAGTCTCGCAATATCGTTAAGCCATAATAAAATATGCCTTATCAGTGCCCTGACCTTGTATGTCCTCCCTATTCAACAAAGCGGGCTGTTGAGACGCTTGCCAAGCAAATATGGCCAAGGTGATGCGGAACATTGTTTCTGAAACTGCCTTGCTGGGTCAGCCTGTGAATTTAAAAAGGTTGCAGGCCTGTGCAGAGCCCCACTTAGGAATCCTTTAAGGGACCCTGCGGCAGGGAATGTAAAGGCCCCCTGGAAGGAACCGTGAACTCAGCCAGATTCTCCCCACAAGGTTGCCCGCAAAGAGCTTCCTAGTAGCAGACTTTAGGGAAGCAGAGAACGATGCCATCAGATTGATCTGGCGAAGGGCACACGTAGGGCACTTTAGCCAAGCGCCAGAACAGAAACCGGAGCTGTGGATAATAGGATTTACAGCTGTTTTACGGACAAGGCTCAGGTGAGAAAGCTTGAAGGTAGATGTTGAGCTGTTTCCCCTTTATCGATGACCCTCAAGCCTTCAGTTTGAGATTGCATTCTTTACCGCTTTCCTTACCTCCCTATGTTGGGAGTGAAGGGTTGCAAATCTCATCTAGCTGGCAGGAAAACCATGGTCCCAAAGCCACTTCTATCCAGACATGTTCCCTTTCCAAGGGCTTTAGGCCCCTTGGAGCTAAAAGGAGCCATGCCAGCGTTGGCATGATGAGGAATGCCAGCAATCTTTACCTAGTTGTGAGTCCCACACAGATCAGTGGGACTTCCTGTAGAAAGAATCAGTATTGGAACCCTTTCCAATTGGTGGGGCTATGACTCTCAGGTTTTGGGAAGTTGTAATCCCAGTTCATCTGGTGAACTGGTGAAGAGCTTCAAGGTGGCCAGGCTGTAACTGTGCTTTTCAGGATTTGAGAGATGCCAGAGACTGGACACAAGACCGAGCTCCTATGGAAAAATACCATAAGTGCATTCCCCAACTCCTTAAGAGATGCCGGGAAGAAAACTAGCTCTGGTCCTCCACAACCAAAAGTACAGCTATCTGGAAAGCATTTAAGTCAGTTTGGATCCAATGGGATTTTTGGCCAACAAGCCCTCTCCTCCTTGTTCATTTAGAGAACAGGACTTTCTGTTCAAATCTGAAAACCACCACCATTACCCTTGGCATGACGGCTTAAGTGCTTTATGGATGGGAGCCACAAATGATTTCCCTCACGGAGCTCCATAGCCGAACATTAATCTTTAACGATATGCGCTGCAGAGTTAAGAGGCTTTATGGATTACAGCCAAAAAATTGCTAATTCGAAAGACTTTATTCCATAGTCATCCAGCTGACCCGTAGAATTATTTTAAAGTAGATTACAGCCTGATCTGCTTGCTCACTTTCTAAGGTTACTTTGAAGTAAGTGGGGAATACAACAGGGACTTTTCACTGCATACGGGTTCCCCCTTTTTTAAAATGTAAATGACACTGAATTTTTGGTAAACATCAAGGCACAGCTCCATTCTACTCATTAGGTACAGTCAGGAACTACTGAGCTGAAAGGGATCTACTTCCAAATATGTGCCCTCATGGCTGGGCAGGTTTAGGACCGAGCTTGCATACTCATTTCATGCAAAATTGTTAATTTACTAGGATTAACTTCTTAGTAAGCATGCACTTCGGTTTGTAGATGTAATCCTAGACACCTATAACTAAAGGGCAAGCCTGCTATAATTTCACAATCCTCTGCTCTTAGAAAATACTCAAGGAGAGAGACCTGTGACTTTACACTGCCTCAAATGCCCTGCTTCTAGTTAGGAGATAAAAATCCCATGTTTTGACACGGGCCTATTGGCAACTCTGTTCGCTCTTGTTCCCTTTGAAGGAAATTCAGGCGAAAACGAGGGAGATTATTGTGGCCGAGACCTACTCTATAGGCTGAATTAACCCCATTAATGTAAATAGAGTTGATTTTGCTTCTTAAGAAGTGCCCATAATACGCGTGGCCTTCACACAATTGGAAGTAACCGCTCCTCTAATCACTTTTTGGATTTACTACGAAGAGCAGGGATGCGTCCCTCCCCAATAAGGGACACTTAAAACCATGGGTTCAAAAGAAGTACTCGCGGCAAAGATTCGCCTGCCTAAAACCCAGAACATCGCACAAACGTAGTTAGAAAAATAAGCAGCAATATAAATGAAGGCTTCGCGCAAATCAATGTTTGAGGAAACCCCATTGGATAGTAAAGCTGTTTTTAAAAAACAAAACAAAACAAAACCCGGAAATTGAAAGCTAAGACTTCTGGGATTTAAAATTTATTACCGCAGGATGCAAAGGAAACCTCGAAGCAGGTGGGCTTGATAGGGACCCAGGAGTTTTTTTTTTTTAATTTTCTTGGTTGACTCCGCCATTTCGGCGCAGGCGCATTTCAGGGCTGCCACCTTTTGGTGAAGAGTTGGAGGGGCCGTTTTTTTTCCCGCCAGTGCCTGCATATCGTTTTGTGCAAAAGGGTACGCCAAGAGTAAAATTTGCACTGAAAATTGCAAAAAAAAAAAAAAAAGAGGTCAGATATGATTTTTCTGCAAGGGGGAGGGCGGACATAACTGGATATTTTAGCCATATACGGCTGTTGCAAAGGTAGTGCAAACCCACCAGTGATTTTTTTTTTAAAAAAAAATTGGCGTTCCCCACCCCTCAAAAAAAAAAAAGCACATACAAGCGAAGTCCTTTGCAATTCGTTTAAACATATGCCAGAAAGGATAGTCGGCATTTCAAGGTGCTTTTTTTTAAAGACGGTACGTCCTGGTACTTACTCTCTCCGTTGCAGTACTCACGTACTAGGTGTAAGACGGAGGACTACGTTACTATTTAGAATTGCCATTGAACCTATCGGGGATTGCCCTGAACGGCGGCAAAGGTTGGGGGGGGGGGGGGGGGGGGCGGACGGATGACTATCGGTTGCTATATTAGACGTGGCGCTATGACGCCTTCCACTCGGGTAGGGCAAAGTAAAAAAACTTTAAAACCAAGTAAGTGCCTCTCCTAACCGGCGCTTTTCCTTTTAGCCAAATTAAGAAATTCCCAGGCAGGCTTCTTCCAAGCAAAAGCGCTGGGGGGGGGGGGGGGGCTGGCTGGCTACAAAAGCTCCTCGAAGCCCAGCTGTAGAAATACCGAGTTGGACAGAGATCACACCTCGTTGGAATGGCAGCCTAAGGACGATGCCTAGAAGCGCAGCTAATTCGGGGCGCAGGATAAAATCTGAAGCATCGGGCAGGGGAAAGGGGCAAGACTCGCTTCGGCGGTTAGGTGTGGAGAGAGAGGGGGGGAGGAGAGGGAGGGATGGACGGATATAGGCGATTTGCACCGAGCGGCGCTCATCCAGGGGTAGTTTAGTAGGAGCTGGGTTTTTTTTCCCTTGAGTTGTATTAAAAAAATAATTTTAAAAAATCCCGGGAGACTTTTGAGGGGTTTGCAAAACCAATTGCAATTTGCCAGGGGGGGGGGGGGGGAAGCACACACACAAAAAAAAAGCCCACCCAAGATGGCTCGGTCGGCAGAAGGCCGGCTCCTTGCAAGCCGCCGCGATCCTTTTGCACCCGGGAGAAAGCGCTTGGCTCGGCTTGCGCGCCACCGGCAAAGGGGGTGGGTTCCGTGGGCGGGGAAGAGCCGAGCGAGCGAGCGCCCAGCCGGCCAGGTGTGCCGCGTGCCTCTTAATTCCCGGCCCCGCTGACGCGCAGGTGCGAGGACGGCAGGTGTGGCGCGATTGCCGGACATCACGGGGTGGAGTTGAAAAAGGCGTGCGCGGGAGCGGCTGCTTTGCCTTCGCTCGCTTGTAAGGTGTAGGCTTGGATCGTCTGGGACTCGGCCGAGTTCAAAGCTTTGGTTTGGGGCTTTTATCAGGTTAGAGCCTCGTCGAGGTGGGGGAGGTGAGAAGTGGGTGGAAGGGGTGGGAGACCAGGTTGCCACCGCCTTGAAGTAGGTTATATTTTGACTTTTTAATACTTTCTTTTCCAGGCTTCCAGTAAATACGAAACAACTTAAAATGTAGGGGCTGTGTAGGTAAAAACCTAAGGGTATCTCTTGTGCTAAAAACGAGGACCGTAGCCGTATTTGGGTGTGGTGTGTAAGTAAGAGCCATATGCACAGCCATGCTGCCTGTTGGATTTGAAAAATGATGTTTGTATTGTAGCTGAATCCCACCCTTCACTCTAGGGCTTTTCCCTGGGTTGTAACTCTCGCAGGCCATAGTTGGTTTGACTAGCAGCTGCACAATTTGAGGGGCTGGCAGGAGCTGGGATGCAATAACACTTAGGCTTATATACCGCTTTACATTCCTCTCTCAGTGGTTTACAGAGTCAGCATATTGCCCCCACCCCCAAAAAACAAGCTGGGTTCTCATTTTACTGATCTGGGAAGGATGGAAGGCTGAGTCAACCTTGAACCCCTGAACTCCTGGCAACCGATAGTCAGCAGAAGTAGCCTGCAGTACTGCATTCTAACCACTAGTTTGGAATAGGAGACATTATGAAGCAGTGTTTCTCAATCTTGGCTACTTCAAACTCTGTGGACTTCAGTTTACAGAATCCCCAGCCAAAGTGGCTGGGGATTTATGGGAGTTGAAGTCCATGAGCGTTAAAGTTGCCAAGGTTTGAGAAACACTGCTCTAGAACAGAGGTCTCCAAACTCAGCAACTTTTAAGACTTGTGGACTTCAACTCCCATAATTCCTTGGCCATCATGGCTGGCTGGGGAATTCTGGGAGTTGAAGTCCACAAGACTTAAGAGTTACTGAGTTTGGAGACTCTTGCTCTAGAACAAGGAAATGAACGAGTTTCCAAAAAAAGCACTGAGCAGAGTTAAGGAAATTCTAAAATCGAGAAGACTTGATAGATTTGGGGGGGAGGAAGCCAGGTAGATTTCAAAGCAGTTCTTTGATTAGGTTCTGCAATTGTGGATGTAGCACTTCCAGTTAAAGAATTCTTTATATTAGTATGCTGACTCTAATGACATTAAAACTGCAAACCATTGCAGTCTTATGTTGGAGTAAACCCCATGTAGTTAACTGAAGCTTTTTAAAATCAATACCCTTAGTCACAGTGGTTACTTTTATATTTGTTAGTTGAAATATTGGAAACAAACGGATTAAATCTTGCTGGGAAACTTGAATTCTGCCAATTCAGTTAGGTTAGTGATTCTTTTCTTAAATAAAAATTGAACCTAGGGGACCCAGAGTTGTAGAGGACTCCCCCTAAAGCAGCCCCCTGTGATAATACCCCTGAGGGGTTCTTATGAGTATGCACAATTACTTTTGGGAATACAAGTGTGTGCTATTTTATTCCCTGTATACCATTTTGCTAAATTACTGTAGAATCCAAATTGGTTTTCCGACCAAATTGATGCTTGAAGGAATCTGAGTTGCTGAAGGCCACAAATGGAGTTGATGAGTCTTATTGCATTTTTTAGGAGGGGAAAAAATGACTGTAGTTGAAAATAGTGAAAGTCCGGGACCATGAGTTCTTATAAGTGGGCTGGAGGGGAATTTCTCAACGTGGTGGATTAGATAGAGTGGCGATTACGCTCAGTGAAGTATAATAGCATTCAGTGTAATTGAAAGCTAAATGCAGATGCAGCAAATTGAATACAGTAAGGAAAAAGTGAGGCAGACCAGAGCCAGCAATTATTGATGTATGATCTGTATGCATAGATATCTAGGTGCATATACATGCAAGCATCTCAGAAATAATCTGTAGTGCATACATAAATATTAAGAGCATTGACACCATTGCATTTTCTAAATTAGGTAAATATAAATTATGGCTATATCTAAGGCCTTCTGATTTGAATTGGCAAAGATGTTTTCATCTCATTAAACGAATGGCAATTACACAAGCTGGATTGGGCTATTGACCAGATTCTTGCTCTGTAATGCTTATTTAAAACAATGTTCTATGCAACCTAACAACTGAAAATTGCTTTTCTTATGATATTTCTTTGCTTCCCTGTCATTTCTAGCTGTTTTTAGTAAAAAGAAATTATTCTCTTATTAGTCCCCTTTTCTTCTTTAACTCATTGACCTATTTTGGGGCTCAGGAAAAGCTAAGACCTCTGTACCTTGTGCATCCTTAAATAAAATTTCAGCACAAGATTAGACTCTGTCCTGCATCCTAAACTGGTAATTATAATAATTATTGCTCCTTAATTAATCTTGAAGTTTCATGTTTTGCTGAGTGTGGCAAAGGTATACTTTCAAACTGAGTCCACCATATTCAACATTGAGCCTGCATTATAATGTATGAGCAAAATACAGTTATCAGTGTAGTAGAAATGGTTGATTCTGATCTAAAGCGGACATTGATCTGAAAAGCTAAAATATAAAGTTATTGGTCTACATTTGGTTTGAGGTAGCAAAAATTGTAGAGACCTAATGTAAAAGGTTATAGGAAACGAGCCATCTGGACTCTGTAAGTGTAGCATAAGAAATGCTGAACGCTATGATTAAAAACTGCTTAAGCAAAACCTCATGAATGTTTATATGAAATTAGAATTCCAAAATGAACATGAGAATGAACATGCATGTAGGTAATGATTCTAAATTGCAAACCAAGGGTGGGGGGAGAAATCTTTATCTGAAAAATGAACAGATCAGCATCATCTTTTGCCTATTACTTGGCTAAAACGTTGTGCCTCAACTTGGTTAATATATACTGAGTCATTACTTTCAAATGCTCCTACAGCCTTGGTTATAGAGACATGAATCACAGAAGGCAGCTTATTGCATTGATGGTGAACAAAGATGGAAATCGTCTTGTATAAAAATAGAGCTGTATTTGAAAAGGATAGTTTTCATTAGGTCCATTTTTTGTTACAGATCACCAGATGAAGAATGTTGGTTTGTGCTTCCCATTAGGATAAACTGAAATACTTCAGTATTACATTTCAGGGAGCATTTTGGGAATAGTCCTTAGCAATGGAAAAGTGGGCCAGTTGTTTGTTCCACCTCTGCAGAATTTGTCCCTTGTAAATGACTGAACAAAATCAGATGTCACGTTTTACATTCTATATATATTATTAGGTTGTGGCTTCTGGATGAACACTGATTCCATTCCTTTGTAGTGAAGCATTGCCCTGGACATTTAATTGCCAGATGAATTGTGAGACTCCTTTCTTATTCGTCTGTTTTCTTCCCGGTGTTTGGCTCTGAGCAAGAATACTGTATGTTGACTGATAAGCCAGAGGCTTTTTGTCACACCTAAAATGCTTACCAAGCCATCACAGCTAATGATAGTTTTGTTTATTCCTTAGTAGTTAGCCACACATTCTGCACTATCCATCACTTTGCTAAAATAAAGCATGCAGATAAAATGATGCTTTAAACCGCTTAGAGAGGGCTGTAAAACACTGTGAAGCGGTATATAAGCTAAGTGGTTTGCTGCTTATCTGCTGCTGATTTTTTTCCCACTCTGTTGGCCTGTGCTGATGGGGGAAAGCATTTTTGATCTTGCTTTCATGTTAAGAATGCACATACATGGAATTTCTCAATATTTTATTTTGAGCCAAATAGTTCAGCCTTTTAAATGTGAAGATTACTTTTTGGGGTTTTTTTTAATGCTTATTGCTTAAAAGTCTAGATACTGAATCTTTTTATTTTGGGTTTAATTATGTATATATGGAGGAAGGCCTCAAAATGTGCATTCTGAATTTGGTTTATGAAAGTTAGTATCTAGATTATACTCTTCCATGCACTGGGTTACGTCCCACATTACTTTAAGTTAAAACTTGTGACTGATGATATTATTGCAAAGAAGAATAAGGAACACCTTTTAGAAAGCAAAAGCCTCTTTTTAATTTTTTTTTCTTAAAAAGTAACCGAGCATGTGAAATAAAATACCAAACAAAAGGGAATGTAGAAGAATGCAGCAGGTGGGTTTTATCCCTTTCTGCAGAGAAAAGAATTGGAAAATGCTGCCAGTATTTGAAGATCTGCCTATGTTACTAGCTCAGCAGGCTTTGTTGTCAAATTGTGGGGATTCCAACATCTAATGGATTACAACTAGAGCTGTGTTTCTATATTATGTGCCAAATTATACAGATAGAAAGCGGCTGTAGACTTAACAGTGCTGCCTTGCTTGATTCGGCTGATTTTTTTTTTAGCAAGGGCTGCTGAGATTTGGACTGCAATTTGAAGAAGGCATATTTGGAATAAGCCCCATTGAACTTATTCTTGGTAAATATTCCATTAGAATTGCACTATCAGCCCAGGAATGGTGGGGGAGCTGGTGAGCCATGAAGCGTTACAAATATTTTGGGGATTCCAAGCATGTTTTTTTAAAAAAATGCTTGAAAACACTTCTGCATATGTTGTATTTAATTGCAAGAAACTAATTCCAACAGAGGGATTATAACTTGTTAGCAATTAGTCAGTTTGGTTTATATAGGACCTGCAGAAGAAATATTATCGAAGTCCTCTCTTCAAAGAGGAATATAAGCTGGTTTAGTGGAAGCTTTTTGCACTTTGCAATCAAAATCTAGCTAAGGAGAACTACTAGTGTTTTATAAGACTAATGTAAATAAACTTAGATTTAAAAAGATGTTCTGATGATAGATAGTACAGCTTATGTTTGTTAAATGTTAGAACTTAGTTTTGCAGGCCTACTAAAGAGGTGATTATTACTTAGTGCTACAGTAAGGTGGATGGTGTTTTGCTGATGTAAATAGGTCTATGTCTAAACAGATTATAGTTAGATTATGGTGGGAGATTGGGAAAGAAGAAAATAACCCCAAATCTGATGCTTTGGTTTCTGTGCTTTTCTAAGTGTATTCCTACTAAGACCACAATCCATTTTTACAGTATTCAGAATTTCTTTCTAGTGAAACATTTGGGAATGCCACCTTAGTTTTTTTAATAATCAAAAATGCTTTTCAAGTTCACATGGCATCTGCTGTGTCATAATAATGGCAATTGGGTTATGGTACCTAGCTAAAATCTTTGAGGCTTGGAATAGAGACTTACAGAATTTTATTTTTCTAGGGATCTGATCAGAAGCAGATAACTAGTATTGAGCTTCACAATTGTAAGAACAATTTAGAAATCTGTTTTTGTAACAGCAAACTGCTAGAAACTATTTCTTTATTTCATTACTTAGCAATTAATATCCACTATTGAAGATTTTAACTAAGCATTTTAACTTTCTAAACCCCATCCTTCTAAAGCTCCTTCTGTTGTCTATCAATAGAAGCTTGGAACCCATCAAGTTTTTTACTGAGTGTGTTTTCTCTTTCTTTGAACTATAATTTTAATTGCATTCCTCCATCTGTAAAGAACATTTTATAGCTTTTCTGTACCCTCCCCTTTTTGTTTTTAACTACTTTAAATAATAGGACTTCACTGGCAAACTTACACTCTTCTGGTATAGGCCATTTATGAGCAAGCTAACATCAATCCACATACAGATGGTTTTTAGAGCCTATGTTTCCTGTGTTTTAGCTGTGTACTTGTCCCATTACTGGGATTTTTTAAAAAGAATACAGTATTTTGGGAATACTGTAAATAAATACCTGTGCTGACATCTAAATTCTTGTTTGTGAGCATTCTTAAAACCTACAAAGGTTATTGACCTAATGTTTACCTTTCCAGAAATTGGGATAGCCCTTTTTACCTTTTCATAATGTTATCTTAAATTCTTTCTGCTAATTTACCTGGAAAAAGCATTAAGGCAAGTGGCTTGTTTGTTTTATTTTGTCACCTGTTGTAGAGTAATAAATATTTAGGTCCAAACACAAATCCCTTAATTTTTGTATGAGTCTGAACAGATGAAGTAGGAAATTTTGTTGGGTGAATGAATTTAGATAGATGATGGAAGCTTATAGTATCTAATATAAAACTGAAGTAGTTCTAGAAGTGGCTAGATGTGTAAAAGGTACTTCTGAATGTTGCTTTTTCAAGATGGTATTTTTCTTAAATACCTAGATAACCCCTCATTCCACTGCTGTCTCCTTTCCCTTGTCATATCAAGTACAGGATTGTAGAGGTGTTAAAAGCAGTTTAACACTTGAGCTTGTGAAAGTTATAATTGGTGTTAAGATTAAACTTGTTAAGAAGTGTTGCAAAATCCCACGTAGTATTATGCTAGGTGTTATTGTGAGAAGGTATATCAGTGAATATAATAGGAAAGGCTAAAAAAGATGCCAGTTCTAAAAACATCTGTATAAACGAAGTGCTCTCTTTTACAAATAGCTGCTTTGGCAGGTAATTTTGGGAGTGCAATCCCTGTACATCTGGATTGTGACAAGTTGGGGAAAGCAGATTGATGTATGCGAGGATTTTGTAAAGTGCTAATCTTCGCTTCCAAAATGTTTTATTTCTGAGTTTAATCAAACTTAACTCGAGATTCTTTAGTAGAGGAATGATTTTAACTTTTAAATTGTCATACATACTCAGAATTTAAATCATATACTGATTTTATATAGCTTCCCAGTTGTCTCCCACATGATGGAATATTAGATTCACATCTCTCTTAAGTCATATATGACATCTGGTGCTGTCAAACCTATCACTGGACTGTAGTAGAAGAATCCTTCTAAATAATACATCTTATTTCCTGCCAAAGAGCAAAAGCTCTTTTTCCTGAAATAAGAATGCACCCCATAATAGTTTTAGGCCCAAATACTTGCTTCAGTAACGTTGCGTTCTTATATGTGCGTGCTTTGAAAGAAGTATTTTAATATGTAAAATTTAATTTTGCGACTCTTAAATCAGTTGGATAGGACCTCTGTTCTGATGAATGTGAATTACATATCGGTATATGTTTTCATGCTATTCTCGGGAAATCATTCAAATGTTTATCAATGTACTTGAACTCTGGAAAGATTTAGAGTACGATAAAGTTTTGCATGGTTACTGTGTTGGATGTTGTTTGGTTGCTTGCTCAACTATAATATAAAAGAAAAACATAAAAAACAAACTGAAATTCTGGCTAAGAAAATTGAGACATTAATAGTTGGGTCAAAATGTGTCTTGTTTGGTCAGGAATCTGATGTTTTCTTGGAAGCTAAGTTTAGTTGAACTTGACTTCAAAATTAAGAATTGTAGAATTAATTGCTGTTGCAGTTGAATTGTGTACTATATGGTGGTTTTACAGAAGAACTGCTTGTTGTACATATTTGCACAAGGTTTACATTAGTGTAACCAGCGTGGCCCCTGTATTAATAATTTTCTGTTAAAAAACAAACTAGACTAATAATCTGATTTGTTTGTTCATTTAATAGCAGAACGTTCCATATGCTCCAGTTACAAGTCTGAGCAGGATTTTTGAGACTGACTTGCATTTCTGTATGTACCACTCACTTCCAATCTTGAATCTGCAAACATAACCAATTAAAAGGTAGGAGGCAAGCACTGTTATCGTTTCTCTAACTAGATTGTTTTCCTTGAGTCTTGAAATCACAGTGGGATCAAATTAATAGTTTATATCTGCTATTCATTTACAAGTATTATATGACAATATATTCCTTTGCTGTTTTCTTGAACCCTAATGATAGGTAGTGCTATTTTGGATGCTCTACTAATTAGTGGTGTAGACACATGTCTAAAAACATCCATTAGACATTCTAAAGGTCCCTCTGCTTTCCCATAATAAATAATCAACTATATTTTCGATCTGAGAAACATGAAAAGAGTTATAGGTATTGTTTTTTATAACCTGTCTATATTAAGAAATTCATTAAATATGCCTGATAAGTGTGTTGTGTAAATTAAAAATGCAGTTCAGTATAGTGTAACCAAGCCCATAAGAAAGCCGAAATACTCTTATTCATATCACAAACATCTACATTTTTTTAGCATCGTACTTAACTAGTTTTGGAAAATCACTCCAAAAACAGTTTGTTACAGTACTGGAAAGGTAGGTTGTTTTTCTCCTAAATGTATTTTTTTTTATTAAAAAGTTTTATAGTGAGTACAGATATTTTCTCCCCCCTCCCATCCCCCTCCCTAACCCCCCAAACCCCTCCCTCCCTCTCCCACTCCCCTCCCACTCTTCCCCCCCCCCCAAACTTCCCAAGACTAGCACAGGGTATATAACCTAGAATTATAATAAGCTAACAATACATTGAATTACTATTAACCCTAGATCTTTAACTCTTATCATCCAAAAACAATATGCATATAAACCACTGACAAGTTATACAGAATATTCATTCATAAGCTATTTGAAGTTTTTTAGTCCGATATTTACTCTGGATATAGTCAATCCATCTTCTCCATTCTGTTATATATCTTTCATTTGAATAGTCTCTGAGATACGCGGAGATTTTCGCCATTTCCGCCAAATGCACCACTTTTAATGTCCTAAATGTATTATTGATACTGGCCATTATTGTTGTCCTTTATTGTTGGTATTGCTTTACCAAGTAAAGTAAAAGCAACAGCAGTAGGCATTATGGTTAAAATGTCGTACATGCAGATATAATGTAAACACCTTCAGGTGTATTGGATTTTGAAAATTTAGAATTACGCTTTTAAAGTTGCAAGAGATAGGCCTGCAGTGTATGAGAATGGATTTGTAAGTAAGGTAGTCTTTGATTTAAAAGTATTGGTTTAATGACTAAAGTTACAACAACACTGAAAAAAAGTTACAACTGGTCCTTGCACTTACAAATGTCACAATATTTGCCATCATGGTCATGTGATTAAAAATTTGGGCACGTGACAACTGGCATGTGTTTACTACAGTTTCAGTGTACGGGGGGGGGGAGGTCACATGATCACCATTGGTGACCAAACTGGATTTGCTTAATGATTGCATGATTGCTATGTGATTCACTTAATGATTGTGGCAGAAGTCATAGAATCGGGCGTGATTCACCAAAGCCATCATTTAGCAATGCATGTTCCAGTCTCAATCAAGAGAACTGGTATGTGTGTGATTACTCTGTGGCTAAAATACTCCAGATTTGCTCTGGAATTGTTGTTTTATTTTTCCAAAAGCCCTCTGCAATCTTATTGCTGAATTTAAGTTCTGTGATTGCTAAAAAAAGGACAGAGTTCTTTTCTGCTATTTTGTTCTTTTCTGTTGTTTTGATAAGACAAACATAGCTCTATCTCTATAATATGAACTGTAATATGAGTTCATATTTTGAAAACAAATCCCAACAATTTTAATGCCCTAAAAGTTTTAAGAAGGAAAGAAGCAGCAAAATCCCTCAATCCTCCCACTCACATTTATTTTACACTTATTCTGTGCCCAAATAGTTAACTTTCATTTGTATTTTCTTGATTTAGAAGATAAGAAAATACTAACTAGCAAAAGCTGACTAAATATAAAGAAAATATGCTGCCACCATGCTAAGAACATGGTAAACTTTTGTCCAAATTACATAACCGACATAACAGCTCTGAGAGGATTCCGGTTATATTACCATGAAATGTATTTTGATTGTTGGCAGGGATATAAAAGGCCCTTAATGAAAGTCATAAAGCTCAGGCTGAATCATAGTGGAGACTGAGTTTCTATTAGATAGAATGGTTTGAAATTGCTGCTTTGTGGAAGTGTGCTTATGGATGGAAGAGTTTGGATATTATAGGCCAGTGATGGCTAACCTTTTTGCCATTGCGTGCCAAAAGCGGGGGGAGCACGGTGGGGCCACATGCGCATGTGCCCACATCCATAATTCTATGCCCCCGCCCCCCCATGCTCCCCCCATTTTTGGCACACAATGGCCCGGTAGGCCTATTTTTTGCTCTCCCCAGGCTCCAGAGCCTTTCTAGGAGCCTGGGGAGGGTGAAAACGGCCTTCCTAACCCTCCCAGAGGCCCTCCGGAGGCCAGAAAGAGTGTGTTTCCTGACTTCTGGTGGGCCCAGAAGGCCCAAAAATCAGCTGGCCAGCACACACGTGTGCTGAAGCTGAGCTCGTGTGCCCACTGATATGGCTCCACGTGCCACCTGTGGCACCCGTGCCATAGGTTCGCCATCATGGTTATAGGCCATATAATACTAAAAACTTGTCAACACTTTGGCTGTAGTGCTTTTGTTTTTCTAAAAAAAACAAATCAAATGGTACAAACATGATTGCCTCGTTGAAAATGTTAGAGAAACTGATTTGGCTTTGTAGTGTAATTAATTTACACTTTGCATATATGGTAATGAGCAGATGTCCAGTTGAAAAATCCATTAATTTTTTGCAAGAAAAATAAGATTTATACTACATTGCTTTCAATAAAGGAGAATATTTGTAGCTCAGGGTTGAAATGAGGGATCCTTGGTGCTCTCTGAGCTTGGTGGTTTTCTTGCAGATGTTTCATGACCCAAACTATGTTACATCACCAGTACTAGACAGCATCATCATTGGCACTGATGATGCGATGTAGTTTGGGTCATGGGTCTGCAAAAAAACAACCAAGCTCAGAACACCAAGGACCCCTCCTCATATTGCTTTTCTTGGTCTCCATTTGAGTTGTTGGTTGACGGGGTTTATTTTGGAGTGTTTATATTTAAGTGTAGGAAGGACATTCAGAAGTGACAAACTATAGATTAGAAAAATGAAAGGGCCTTTGCAAAGCTCAGAAGTATTTGTCTTATTTGATTAATCTCTCCTAACATATCTGGGGAAAAATTATAAATGTTACGTTTCAAGTTTTATTAGCTGCCGTTCAACATCATATTTGAATCCTAAATTGCAATTAATCTTCAGTAAAGATTATTTTTTTAAATTGTTGAAAATAGGACCATTTAATGTAGATGTGCTTGTATAAATATAGATTCTAGACCAGTGATGGCTAACCTTTTTGCCATTGGGTGCCAAAAGCATGGGGAGCATGGGGGGTTGTGCGCATGTGTGTCCACACTCATAATTCAATGCCCCCTCCACACCCTGCATCCGCACGCATGCGCATTTGACCCCCTGCGCTACCCCCGCTTTTGGTACATGACGGCAAAAAGGTAGGCCCATTTTTCGCCCTCCCCAGACTCCAGAGGCTTCCTTGGAGCCTGGGGAGGGTGAAAACAGCCTTCCCCACCCCCCCAGAGGCCCTCCAGAGGCTGGAAATGGCCCATTTCCCGACTTCCAGTAGGCCCGGAAGGCCCAAAAATCAGCTGGCCGATGCACACATGCGCGCTGGAGCTGAGCTAGGGTAACACGTGCCCACAGATATGGCTCTGCGTGCCACCTGTGGCACCCGTGCCATAGGTTCGCCATCATGGTTCTAGACTTTGCCATTAGAGTTTTAAACAAATAAGCTGCTTTTGAAGCTGGGCTATAAGATGAGTGTATTGAAAAGAGCATGCAACTTTATGGCTACGTCTTGCTCTTTTGCTGTGTGGAACTATAGTAATATAAAGTAGCTAATGTCTCAAAAATACATTGAGTGAAGATCAACCTAGACCTACAGTAAGCAACACAGTGAACTAAGAAACTTTGCTCCTTCCCCAGCTGTATTTTTGAAATATTCCTATAATAAAAATAAAATGAGTAAGTGACATTCCGTAGAGCACTAATATCTAGGCTTTATTTGCAACATGGAGTTTGGCCCCCACAAATACTCCAGTATGGTAGAAGAAAGCGATGGCAGAGGTTAGGTTTAACTTCTATTAATGTGGTGCCTTCTATCCCAATATGCTGATTGTGACAGTCAATCCGTCTTTAAAATACTTGATAAGTGTACTTACCTGTCTTCATAATTCCAAGTATGTCACCTTCTCCCCCAGAGCTGCCTGCTTCTGACTCATAATCAAGTGGCATTTTAAAAATTAACATGTTTATTGCAATTTCGGTTGGTTTGCTTAGAAGTGTTAAATTCTCTTTGTTGAGACACATTGAAGTGAAAGTGTGTTGTGGTTACTTGCTAATCATCAAACTTAGATTGATCATCATTTAAAAATCAGCAGAAGAATTCATGTAGTAAATTCCATATGTTAAATAAAAGTGTCTAAAGTACACTGGTGTATCTCTATCGTTGCCTACTATCCAACTTCTTTGACTAAGTCTGATTGGTAGAGAGACAAAACCTATTCCATTAATATTGTATTTTTTTTTCTAAATTGAAAAGGCCTAAACACTATATCTTTGTTCAGAGAGGACATTCTACATCTGGATTATTTTAGTAATAACCTGTATATTTTGCAATTCTGAGATATGGGGCAAGAACTATACAATATTTCTAATGGGAATAAAAATATTACGGCCAGTATCAGAAACATTTTATCCAAATACCAGTATATATTACTCTCTTGCCTATTTATCTCCAGCATAGAATATGACCCATCCACTATACTTGAGGTTGATATCTTGTGTCCATGATTGTATTGTTCCCTGGTCTGTTCAGACAACATCAGAAGTCAGTTATCTTCCCCAAGTTTTTTTAAAAAAAAATGTTTAGCCATTTTTAAAAATTCTGGAATAACTCCTGTTATCTCCTTATCCCCCAAATTAGGTTGGCTATTTCCAATCAAATCTAAATATTGAAAGAAGTCCCCAAATAGCCCTCGCTTTATGGAGGTGGTGCAAAATAAGAAAAATTGGAGTGATTTGTCTGCAGACTTGTACAAGTTTGATAGTGTGCAAGTTAAATATTTTTATCTGGAAAATATTTTCCAGATAAAATCTGGAATGTTAAGGATCTAGACTAGCTTTGGAAAGTAGGAAAAATATCCCAGAAAAGAAGATCGTGATAAGCCAGTTTCATAATACCATCAAGAAAACTACTTGAACTCAGTGGTGAAATCCAAATTTTTTTACTACCAGTTCTGTGGGCGTGACTTGGTGGGTGTGGTGTGGCTTGGTGGGCATGGCAGGCGAAGGATATTGCAAAATCTCCATTCCCACTGCACCCTGGGGCCAGCCAGAGGTGGTATTTGCCGGTTCTCCGAACTCAAAATTTCTGCTGCCGGTTCCCTGAACTGCTCAAAATTTCCACTACCGGTTCTACAGAACCTGTCAGAACCTGCTGGATTTCACCCCTGCTTCGACTCCTTAAGAGTTAAACCTGACTTGTGGGTTTAAATTTGTATTCTGTGTAGTAACCCAATAAATATTAATGTGCTGTTAAAATATTTACTTTGCAGGTTGTAGAAATAAAATGTTTTCTGTAGTGTTGCTTTGTGGGGTTCTGTTTCCTAGAGCAGTGCTCCCCCCCAACCTTTTGGGCACTAGGGACTGGTTCTGTAGAGAGAGATTTTTTCGTAGACCAGAGGGGCTTCGCTTGTTTGCTTGGGCCTGATTTCTGGCATGTGTACTCCTGTACTCCTGTAATTTTTAATCATGACAATAACAATCACTTTCTGAAGTGTGTAAGGTGGGTTAAGGCAGAATGATTGTCAAAAGATCAAATTTTCATGGCCGAGAGTGGACTTGAACCTGAGTCTTCTGTGTCCTAATTCAGCACCTTAAGTTGTTGTTTTGTTTTTAATGCATGCTACTACAAAGTTGGTCCTGTGTATCTAAAACAGGTTTACAAGCTGTGTTTATAGTAAAGACACGTAACTATTTCTTTTAAAAGCTAGATTATCGTATTTTCCATGCCACATTTTCTGTGACAGTGCATGTAGACCTCAACCTACAACTGCAATTGAGCCCAAAATTTCCATTGCTAAGCAAGACAGTTAAGTGAGTTTAGCCTCATTTTACAACCTTTCTAGCCACAGTTGTTAAGTGGGTTACTGCAGTTGTTAAGTTAGTAATACGGCTGTTAAGTGAATCTGGCTTCCCCCTTGACAGTAAACCTTTCTTTGCCGTAATAGCAGTGGTGAAATCCAAATTTTTTTTACTACCGGTTCTGTGGGCGTGGCTTGGTGAGCGTGGCAGGGGAAGGATACTGCAAAATCCCCATTCCCTCCCCACTCCTGGGGGAAGGATATTGCAAAATCTCCATTCCCACCCCACTCTGGGGCCAGCCAGAGGTGGTATTTGCTGGTTCTCTGAACTTCTCAAAATTTCCGCTACCGGTTCTCTGAACTGCTTAAAATTTCTGCTACCGGTTCTCCAGAACCTGTCAGAACCTGCTGTATTTCACCCCTGTGTAATAGCTTTTGATTGCCTAGTCTTTCATTAATTTGGACAATTCTGTTTTAAGCCTATTCCAATTCTTTATGTTTACCATAGTTGCTGGCAGCAAACTCCATAGTATAGCTATGTGAAAAAAAATACTTCTTAGTTCTGAATCTCCCTGCATTTAGTTGCAGTGAATGACCTCAAGTTCTAGTATCATGAGAGAGACCAAAAAAAAGGTTCTTTGTTATTGAATGGCACATAATTTTCTAGGCCTTTGATCAAGCCTCTTTTACCCTTCTTCACTCTTAAGCTAGAGTCCTGATTACTATAGGCCAGTGATGGCTAACCTTTTTGCCATCGCGTGCCAAAAGTGGGGGGAGCACAGTGGGGTCACACACACACGTGCCCACATCCATAACTCTATGCGTCGTTCCCCCCCCGGTGCTCCCCCTGCTTTTGGCATGGCGGGCCCGGTAGGCCCGTTTTTTGCTCTCCCCAGGCTCCAGAGCCTTCCTAGGAGCCTGGGGAGGACAAAAACGGTCTTCCCCATCCCCCCAGAGGCCCTCCGGAGGCCGGACACAATGTGTTTCCTGACTTCTGGTGGGCCGAGGGCCCGAAAATCAGCTGCCTGGCGCACGCATGCGTGCTGGAGCTGAGCTCGTGTGCCCACCGATATGGCTCCGCGTGCCACCTGTGGCACCCGTGCCATAGGTTCGCCATCACGGCTATAGGCTCTCCTTATAGGAGAAGCTGACACAGCCCTTGTTCATGGCCCCTTTTTGTACTTTTTTCTAATATTAAAGTCCTAATTAGCATGGTCTCTCCAAAATTTGTTCTTTCCAGAGCCATTAAACTACAATTACTATCAACCTCAGCAAAAATGATTGAAGGCTAAGATGGGTATGCTTGAGTAGATTTGGAAGGCAAGTGGTTTAAAACAGATGGGTTTAGTATTACATGAATTAGCTTAGAGTCCCTTGTTTTTTCTCCTCTGGCACAGTTTCAAAAAAACCTTTTGTTGATAACTCTGATTTTCTGTTGGCTTTAAACTGAACAAATGAGTGTTAATGGTGGCTTACTGAAATAAGTTCTAGTTATTCTTACTGTTAGCTTGTTTCAATGAATCTTACATAATATTAACCATACATTGCTTAGAATAATAACAAAAATTTAAAATGCAGTTAGCCCTGAGTTTGTGTCCCTTCATTTTAGTGACTGTGGTCCTGAAAAAAGTGACTTACGACCAATGCTTTCATTTATGACTTTTGCAGCATCTCTGCGTTCATATGATTGTGATTTGGAATTTGGCAACCAGAATTTATTTACGATGGATGCAACTTCCCAAGATCACATGATCATTGTTTGTGACCTTCCCGGAGGGAGGGGGTTCTGTCAATCAAAGCGAGATTTACTTAACAGCCATGTGACCGCATTGCTTAGTGACAGAAGTTCCAATCCCAGTTTTGATTGGAAGTTGAGGACTACTTATAACCAAAACCTCCCCTTTATCATGAAGACAACCCACAAAAATAAAGTCTGCGTTTGCCTACAGACATTATATAATAGTTATATGTCATAACAAATATTGAACACATTTCCACAGATTTTGCGGCAGCCCAATTTATTAAGTAATTGCTGTCATCAGAAGAGAAAACAATTTATTCCCTCAATCCAAATTTTAGCCTTTCTGTTCCATCCACTAATATCTTTTGATGCAGAAGGAGAAAGGGAGGCATAATTGTTGGCTGTTTCAGTTTATATTGTGTGCATGGCTTGAATTGGGTGTATGTACCCACTTGTGTTGGTAAAAGGTTGTAATAGCATGTGAGAATGACCTTGGGAACTAGGGAAGAGCCAGAGTGCCAGTCAGATAAGGGGCAGCTTACCCCTCAGCAGGAATATGGGCATGAGAAACATCTCAGAAGGGACTCTCCCCATTTTCCTGGATTAGAAAGACTTTTTGCCAGGGCTGCTGGCGCCTCTAGTAAAGGGAACAATTAGGTAACTTTGTTGTGTTTGGGAGCCGGGTCAGAACACAACTTAGCTTGCAGTAGGCATGTGGGTAGATATGGCAAACATCTCAGGAGAGACCCTCTCTAGTTTCTTAGATTGCAAAAACAGCAAGGGAGGAATATACTTTCAAATTTGCAACGTTCTGTTAACGTGGCCTTATAATAAAGTAGTTCTTCTATTATATCTGGGTGTCCTACTACCTCAACAAGTTTGATATCAATCTTAAATGTCTAAAAGTACATCTCTCTCCTGTCATCTTTCTCTCTCTCTCTCTCACAGCAAGCTAACAAGTCTGTCTGGCAGGGAGATGAATAGTTGTCTGTCCCACCTATTCATCTCCACCCCCTGCATTTTATCCCAAGAGCTAGGGTGGGGCTTCGCTAGCAGCGGTGGCTCTTCCGTCCCAAGGACCGTCCCATAGATTTTCACTACTTTCCTCTGCCTTCTGCACATCCACGCGTCAGGCACTGGTTCCTCCTCTTCCTCATCAGCCATCTCCAGACCTGGGGGCTGTTGACTCTCCGAGGGCTGATGGACGGCCCAGGTTCCATCTCTATCTCTGACAGCTTCATTCCCTCTTCCCCTTCAGAGCTCTCAGATTGCCTTGATGCTGGCCCTGTCTCCTATGCCGCCTCCTCATCTGATTTGGCTGCTGGAGGGGCCAGCGGCCGACAGGCCACAACAAGCTGCTGCTTATCTGTCCATTGTCCTGGCTATAGTCTTCTCCCTGTCTTCTAAGGTGCTATGCCCATAGGCTGTTACAGAGCTGAAGGAAACACCTTATGATATGTTATAATATGTACACATCTCTGCTTGTTGATGACACTGCTGATTCTCCTTTCCTGCATGGAATAAAAGCTTGTAAAGCTCTTAATCTAAACATTAGTGTTCTATGCTAATACAGAGAAACTTTTGAAAACTTTTATTTACATGGAAGCTAGGTGGCAGCACCAGCAAGCCATGACTACCCAAATAACACCTACATTGACCTAGCTGAATTGAAGTAAAATCATTTCCGTGGCAGCCTAACATCTTGGGTCTCAATTAACGTCCCTGAAAAATTACCCTTATTTCAAGCTGCCATTTGGTTCTATCTGTTGCTACAAAACAGTTGGAAGGATACAAGATATTTTGTGAAAGGGTGGGAGACACTATATGGCTACACTTGTTTTCCGCTAAGTCTGATATTCATGTGCTGATTTCACCATTTTGGCAAATTCTTAAATGCTTTTAGGCATTTCCTAATCAAATTATAATGGCAGGCATATCAGAGGTCTCAAGAATGGATAGATGATGGTGGCTTCACTGGAAATACAGCCCTTAGTGTCAGTGGTGGGTTTCAAAAATTTTTACTACTGGTTCTGTGGGCGTGGCTTGGGGGATATGACATGGCTTGGTGGGCATGGCTTGGTGCGCGTGGCAGGGGAAAGATACTGTAAAATCTCCATTCCCACCCCACTCCAGGGGAAAGTTACTGCAAAATCCCCGTTTCCTCCTGATCAGCTGGGACTCGGGAGGCAGAGAATAAATGGGGGTGGGGCCAGTCAGAGGTGGTATTTACCCGTTCTCCGAACTACTCAAAATTTCCGCTATTGGTTCTCCAGAACTAGTCAGAACCTGTTGAAACCCACTTCTGCTTAGTGTAATGGTTGTGTGTGGCTTATCTATAAGTGGAGGCATTTGTTGATTTTTCTTGGTTCTGCGACTTTAGGAGAATCTGATTGAATTTTAAAATATGTACAGCCCTCTCAAAATAAATGATATGATTGAAACAGGCTTTAGCATGCTGACATGATTTGGGTGCAAAAATTGAAATGAAATTGGTCCATTTCTTGTGCCACTACACATGTTTGAAGTTCTCTATTACATTTCTGCAGATATTTGCATGGAGTGGTTTGGATAACAAATTTAAGACAGGTGGACTTCTACTCCCAGAAATCCTCAGCCAACCATGCTGCCTGGGGATTTTTGGGAATTGAAGTCCCCCTCTCTTAAACTTGCCGAAGTTGAGTAACACTGCACTAAAGTATGTTTATTTGTTTGTAAGTAGCTGCGGGTTAACATGTTTTTAGTGAGCCCAATCATTATCACTTGAAAACCACAGTTGATAGCATGTTTTATGAAACCTGATATTGTGGTTTATTCTAAAAATCATGATTAAACGTGTTTCTGCATGCTATTTCTCTTTATGTGAAATGTGAATTTAACATTCCAGTTGATACACTTAGGATCTTGGCACCATTTGGGTGACCAACCTAGGTGGTGAATTCTATATTTTAGAGCTGCTTAATTTTAATTATACCTTATTTATAAACATACTCAAGTTTTAGGCCACTGTTTCTCAACCTTTTTATGTGGGCCTCAATATGATCAAAAGCTTTTGTGGATCCCACCTCCAGCGCCCTATGTAGGCCCTGTTGCTAATATGAGACGTGTGAGTATTATTGTAATACCAATCCTCTAGATAGCATTTGTGAGATTGCAACATCAAAATTTATTTTCAGGTTTTGGTATTCATATTTGAAATATTGTGAGATTTTGTACAAGAAGACAATGCCCCCCAAATTTGGTCATTCAAGGTATATTTTTATTTTGGAGCTGACCACAGGGACGCTCCTGAGCCATGATTCTAGAAAGTCTCAATTTATCTAAACCTGTTTATAACACTTTCAGAATGAAATATAGCAATGTTGGCAAAACTTTTCGGCACTGAATGCTGAAACGGGAGCACGTATGTGGGGGAGCGCCAGAAACTGGAAGAGCAGTTCCCGGCGTGCACAAGTGGGAGTGCTGAAAACTGGAAGAGCTGAGCTTCCGGCAAGCGCATGCACATAGATCACTTGGTCTTCCGGTTTCTGGCACGCATGCACGCACAAAGACAATCTAGCAGAACACGGAAGAGCAACAGACAACGGCTAACGTGCCTGGAGAGATGGCTCTGCATACCACTTTCGGCATGCGTGCCATAGGTTCGTCATCACGGAAATACAGCATTGATTATTGAAGGCAAAGTTGAGAACAGGTATACTTTAGTGTAGCAAATAAGAGTATTAATTCAGAGTGTTGTTTAGATTATTTCTCCATTTTCTGTGTATTCTTTGTGTAGCTACTACTTTGTCATTAGAAGTGTAATCATACTGATCTGTATTATTGTAGGATTTATAATTAACTAGTGTATATTTTCCTGAAATGGATTTCACAAGTCATAACTGGACATGTTGCTTGTTTGGGTTTGACTATGTCTGTGCAAAGTAAGGTGAAACCCACTCAGAATCATCTTATAGGGATGATAGATGGCATAAAAATTGATAATAATAAAGAAAAGTGAACAATTAGGGCTCTCCAAACTCTGCTAAAATTATTTCTGACACTAATCATGTTGGTCTCTCCTTATTATCCAGACTATTCTCTATGCCAAGAGATGACATGTTAGATGTTTGCCTGGAATGGCTTACTTACTGTAAAATGGTCTTCAGTGTTATAACAGTATGAAAATTGGAAAGTGCTTGTTTTCTTTTTTGCTACTGTTTGAAAGCTTTGATTTCTGTGATATCAGAGGTTTATTTTATTTTGTACTAATTTATTTATTTTTATCCTGCTTTTATTACTTTTTATAAATAACTCAAGTGTGAACTTACCTAATACTCCCTCCTCCTCCTATGTCCCCTATAGCAACCACCCTGTGTGGTAGATTGGGCTGAGAGAGAAGGACTGACCCAAAATCGCCCAATCGACTTTCATACCTAAAGCAGAACTAGAACTCCCAGTCTTAGATTTCTAGTTTGATGGCATTTTTTAAAAAAAGATATTAATATTCCTCACAAGTTTGTAACATTAAAGGCAGGGGTGAAATCTATTTACCTTCCTTACTGGTTCGGAAGCGCATGCACTGCGTGCATGTGCTTGCTTCGCTCGTGCGTGCATATGCATGCATACCTTCTGCGCATGTGTAAAACCTGAACATGCGCAGAAGGTAAAAAACACATTACTTCCTGGTTAAAACCAGGAAGTAATGACACCCGGGCGGACCGCCATCACAACCGGATCGCCGAACCACCGGCCAAGATTGCTACCGGATCAGGCGATCTGGTCTGATCCGGGAGCATTTCACCCCTGATTAAAGGACATTGTGAGGTGAATTGGCAGGGACAACATAAGTGCTTATGTAGCCCAGTTAGGATATGTGTGCAGTTGGGTTCATCCTTCTGGATTTGGCTATCCTCAGTGGAAGCCAATATCACTTTTATGTGTGTATAAATTTGTTTTAGCATAAGCAGATTATTCAGTGGCGAACTGAAGTTAAACAGTGACTATATTTGGGCTGCTTTTATTGTCATAGGTGTACTTGTAGGCTTAAACCACCTAATAAAACAAAAGCTTCAATGAAGCATTCATACTAATTTGTTTGAAAGCAAGCTTTAATTACTAAAATGTACTTCTCAAGCACTTTAATGGACTACCATAGTAACTGCCTAAATGAAGAGAATTCTATTATGTGTCTGTTAAACCAGGGGTCCCCAATCCCCAATTCGCGGACCAGCACCGGTCTGCGGCATGCCAGCAACCGGACTGCGCAAACAAGTGAAGCCCCAGGGATGCAGGCAGCACACAAAACCATGCCCCCCCCCCCCCGGTCTCTGGAAAAACCTTTCTCCATGGAACCAGTCCCTGGTGCCCAAAAGATTGGGGGCCGCTGCATTAAACTATTAAACATTTTATTCAATGCATAGAAAATGTAAGCATTTTGTAAATAATTGGTCCAGTAGTTAAGGCACCAGGCTAGAAACCGGGAGGCTGTGAGTTCTAGTTCTATCTTAGGCAAGAAAGCCGGCTGGGTGAGTTTGAGCCACTCACTCAGCTCATGATGTCAGGTTCAAGCAACAAGCTGGTCAGTCAATTCCTGTCACAACCAAAGGTTCAACATTCAGTTGATCTGAAAAGTGCACTCTGCATGTGTGGGAAAAACACAAGGAAAAGAACGCAAGACTTCTGAGATTTATAATGAGGTCAAATATAAGAGTAGATGTACTTTTGCTCTAATACTTGAACCCTTCTTATAGCTATATAAAAAGCATATTATTCCATTTTATCTAGCTTCAGGAAAAAAATAAAGTTTCAGGAATCAGGTTTGGAAATTTAGTGATTGGCACCTATTACATTTTTGGGGAAGAGAATGATTTTGCTGTTGGGTTTGCTGTTCCACTTAATATTAACAACTGTAGGATTAAAATTTTAGGGAAAATGGAAACATGTAGAAAAAGCATTATCCCCCTCCCTTTTTTTTAAAGTTGAAAAAAGCTGCTAAATATTTCCAATTTTTTAAAGAAATAAAAAATAGTACCACAAAATCTATTAAGCGGCATAATCTATTAAAATACTCATACTAAATTAAGAAAAGGAACAGCATGCTAAAGTCATCTTCATTCTGAAAAATTAAAATGTTCTGAATTCCATGGAAATTATTAAAAGAATTCAGAAGCATTTGTAACTGCTAACAGGCTTCAGTTTTGGAGGCTTATTTTGGTTTTAGTGTTATCTTTTTGTTTAATTTTCCTAAACAGGCAAAATTGAAAGAAATTATATTTCTTAGATAGCAGCTTTTTGCTTCATTTATAATACATTTGCTCAAATGAATAATTAGTAATTGAATAATTTGCATAAATATTGGGTATCCTTGTTAATTTCAACCAAATTAACATAGTGATTTTACTTCTATAAAACGTTCTAAAATATTAACTGTATTTCAATTTTCTCAGTTTTTACAGTTCCTCGTCTTCAAAATTTTCTATGTTGCTTCAAAATAAATTTCTGGGAATTTTATAGTTCTAGTTTTTACACCATCAGTAAATATGAGGTGACCTGCTTATTTCAGTATGCCTAATATACCTTGGTTGCCTTGGATTCTCCACTTAAAATCTCTAAACATTGGAGAACAATGATTACCAGATGTATTTTGAGTAATTATTTTGTTGTTGACCAATTTAGAATGGTGTACAGTACATTTCAGAGATATTTTTGGTGGGAAGTTTTATTTTTCTACATGCATTGCCAGTTAATACTTTCACTGCATCAATGCCAAATATATAACTGCATTGTGAGAAACAGTTTTTTTTATTTTATTGAAAAGTCCTCAAGTTGCTTTGCCTTATTTGCTTTGATTTGATGTGTCCTCTTACTGTGCCTCGGAGCAGAGTAATGATGTTACAAGAATTAATTGTTCTGATAGTGGACTCGGAATATTCACAGACAAGCTATGCATTTTTGTCCATAGTGTTCTCGTTAGGACATCCGAGTGTTTCAGTCATGAGTTGGCAAAGTTGAACTGTGATTGAATAAATAAGGGCAATGTGAATTGTGTTCCTTTTGCTTGAAGATAGAAAACTAGTTCGGTGAAGAATGGTGATATAGTACAATAGAACATAGAATAATTTGTTTAAAATGTACATGTTAAAAAAGTACAATTTATTTGTATTAGTCTCTTACAGGAAGGACAGCACTTAGTTTGTAAATAGTTTATGAAGAAGCTCTTTGGTGAATGACAAGTTTGTATGTATGTATGTGGGATGCGGTGGCTAAGACGCTGAGCTTATCGATTGAAAGGTTGGCAGTTCAGCGGCTCGAATCCCTAGTGCCGTGTAATGGGGTGAGCTCCTGTTACTTGTCCCAGCTTCTGCCAACCTAGCAGTTCGAAAGCACGTAAAAAATGCAAGTAGAAAAAATGAGGACCACCTTTGGTGTGAAGGTATCAGCATTCCGTGCGCCTTTGGCGTTTAGTGATGCCGGCCACATGACCACGGAGACTTTTTCAGAGAGCGCTGGCTCTTTGGCTTTGAAACGGAGATGAGCACTGCCGCCTAGAGTCGGGAACGACTAGCACAAATGTGCGAGGGGAACCTTTACGTTTATGTATGTATGTATGTATGTATGTATGTATGTATACACACATACACATAGAGAACTCATTCTATTATTGTCCTGCTGATCTTAGACACTGAGTGCTAAACAACCACAACCAAAATAGAATGTCTTCAAGATTTAAGTTATATCATACTTTTTCTGATGTAAATATTTCAATTCGGGGTCAGACTGCTTGCTATGGAGAAAAAATCTCAAATAGCTTAGAGTTTTTGCTTTCTTCCTCCACTAAGAACACTTGGTAGCTTCTGTGTAAATTATTATTGATTACTCTGGTTATCTATATAACTCTCTGCTGACCCCATTAAATGTTGTTGAAACAGAGCGTATTAACACCAGAATTACTGCTGTTTGGGCTTAGTTATACCAATGCAACTCCACTGTAAGGTTGTTCAGATTCAGATTCATCTTCATTAGCTTCATTAGCTAGTGATTGTTATTATAATAGTAGAACTTAGACCACTCTAGCAAGAGTATGGATGTCAAATGTTCAAATAGTTTCTTCTTTTCATTAAAGACTTGCTTTTAGTAAGATACAGAGATAATACATACCTTACAGAGATAGTGTCATGGTTGCCATAGAATATCTTTAATAAAGCTTGTGAAAAGTTGCCTCTGCAATTCAATAGTCTGATTAGGCTGGAGCAGGAATAAGTTCTTTACATCTGTTTTAAAAGGACTTTGCAGCTGCAATTCTAGTTTGCCCAGATCACAGCAGAAATCTTTTTAAAAATGTAGGCTTTAAGGCAGGGGTGAAATCCAGCAGGTTCTGATAGGCTCTGGAGAACCGATAGCAGAAATTTTGAGTAGTTCGGAGAACCAGCAAATACCACCTCTGGCTGGCCCCAGAGTGGGGTGGGAGTGGAGATTTTGCAGTATCCTTCCCCTGGAGTGGGGTGCGAATGGAGATTTTGCAGTGTCCTTCCCCTGGAGTGGGGTGGGAATAGAGATTTTGCAGTATCCTTCCCCTGCCACGCCCACCAAGCCACACCTATCAAGTCACACCATGCCCACCAAGCCACGCCCACAGAACCAGTAGTAAAAACATTTGGATTTCACCACTGCTTTAAGGGGTAAATATCAGGTGACAGACAACCATGTCTATTGTCTTAAATGTTCAGGATAAGATAATACAGATGGTACAAAGAGCTCCTTGTAAAATTTTAAAATATCTGTAACATAACAAGAGGTTTAAGATGAGTTTATCATTTTGCAAGCTAATATGTTTGCATTGAGTATAGAATCAAGTTTTGGACTGTATTTTTAGGAGTTGTAGGATGCTAACTTTGTTCTGGGCTTCATTGAATATGATGGTTAATATAGAAAGTGTGTATAAATCATGGAGTAAATCAGATGAAGTTATTAGAGAAGCTCTTCCAGTTAATGTGGAAATGTTTGTGGCTAAAATGGGGTAGTTACCCCACCCCAAGAACTGTTGTGCTTCTTCTTTCTCACCTGATCTTATTGGTTAATGTTAATCTATTTGGACATTTGTTATGTAGACCTGCTGCCCCTGAAGATAAGCCTAAAACAGGGCTTCAGTAAGAATTATAAAGTTTTAGCAGATTTAACATGGGTGAAGGTGGTTCATAAGGTAGAAAAAGTTCTGTGATAATGGTAAGTAATTTTTAGACGATTAAGATATTATTAGCATGAGGCTATTCAGAGCATTTAAGGCAGAAACATAATTTTGGTTCAAATTTGGAAATCAATGTAAATGAAACAAATTTTATAATTAGATATGCTCCCCTAGTAAATAGCAAGGACTGTTTCTGGACTTATCACAATTCCTATAAAGGCAGCTCCAGATAGAAAGCATAAAAACACCAATCCAGTCTAGAAATAACTAGGACTCCTTAAACTATTTAAATCATGTCTGTTTTTTTCTCAGTAAGTTGAACCCTTGTAGTTTATATTTCTTGTTTTACTTCCCAAGCTTTTGTTTTTGGTTCACACGGTTACATTTCTGGTTGACCATGTAACATGGTAAAAACAAACAGTTATTAGCCTATATGGCATATTGGTTAATATGTAGTAAAATGTGAAAACTCAGATTTAGGCTCACCATTAGCCATGGAAAGTTCACTAGGTAATTTTAAATCAGTCATTTTCAGACCAACTTGCTTCATAAGATTTGCTATTGTGGAAGGGAGTTTCCTCTGTAAACCACTTGGAAAATAGTGGCTATAAAACAAATTAATAATGAATAAAGGCATGTTTCTATAGTGTTCTAGCACTAAATATGTCCATAGGCTGTCTTGCATCAACAGATCAAAATGGAACTTCTCTTTTTCCAAGTTGTTATATAGTACCGTATTTTTCGGAGTATAAGACGCACCTTTTCCCCCCAAAAAAGAGGGTGAAAATCTTGGTGCGTCTTATACTTCGAAAAACGAAGCTTCAGAAAAGAAGCCCCCAAACAGAGCTTCAAAAAAGAAGCCCCCAAACAGAGCTCCAGAGGCTTTTTTTCTGAAGCTGTTTCAGAGGCAGAAAAAAAAGTGTTTTCTGAAACAAAGTTTCAGAAGTTTCAGAGGCAGAAAAAACAAGCAAAAAAAAAAGCAGTGCACAGAGCTCACAACCAAGGAACCTTTGCTGAAATTCACCTCTGGGAACAGCTGATTGGGGGTATTCCAAGAGGCTGATCCACCTGCCAATCAGCTTTTTTCTTATTTTCCTCCCCAAAAACTAAGGTGCGTCTTATACTCTGAAAAATATGGTAATTAAAACTTATTACCTAGCTTCCTAAAAACTAAGTAAAAGAGATGTAACACGGCAAAAAAATATTTATATTCAGGGACCACGTGACATGTGAGAGCCTAATTTAGGGAGCATAAACACAAAACATCAAGAAAGTAAACCAATAATAGAGGACGAAATCTGTAGCCCAAAACAGAAATGTCTATTGATAGTTTGATATGGCCATAAAAGCCCCAACTATTGTTAATGGTTCTTTCAGATTTTTTTAAAATAATGAGCACAAGTTTTTTTCCAGTACTAATTTTATCCCAGGATAAATCAAATATGCACCTTTACTAGACAGTTAACCTTTGAAGTAAGACTATAAGCTGAATTTATATTTGGCGTCTTAAGTCAGAATGACTTAGGTGACATCGGTGTTTTCCACAAGGCTGTACAGGTAGTCCTTGACTTACAACAGTTTGTTTAGTGATGGTTCAAAGTTACAACGGCACTGAAAAATGTGACTTACAACCGTTTTTCATAATTACGACCTTTGCAGCATCCCCATGATCATGTGATCAAAATTCAGATGCTTGGCAAATGGCTCATATTTATGACCTTTGCTGTGTTCCAAGTTCACCTTTTTCATCCTACTGACAAGCAAAGTCAACGGGGAAGCCAGACTCACTTAACAACTGAGTTACTAACTTCTCAACTGAAGTGATTCACTTAACAACTGTGGCAAGAAAGGTTGTAAAATGGGGCAAAACCCACTTAACAAATGTGTCACTTAACAGAAATTTGGGGCTCAATTGTGGTCGTAAGTCGAGGACTACCTGTATTTATTATATATGCCACCTTATGAAACGGGAACTTTTTGACTAGTAACATGTAAAGCCAAACCATTTCTTAGCACCTCAGCTGATCTTATGAACTTCCTCCACAAGTGATTCTGGACAGTTGAGGAAATCACTGCTTCCATTATGTTGTTTTTTAAACTGGTTTGTAATAGTTTGATGCAAGTAAATTCTTCCATTGACTCTTGAACAGTGTAGAATGGGACAGCTTTGACTGTTTTCATTGTTTAAACTTCCTTTCATTGTGCACCAGAAATTCTTGTTTCCAAATTGCAGGTTGTTGTACGAAGGCTATCGTATTAGATCTCCATCCTGAAGTAGCCCCTATTCCAGGAGTATGACACTTTCATTTGCCTGTATTCCCTACCATGTGTAAGTGGGCAGTGGTGAAATCCAAATTTTTTTACTACTGGATCTGTGGGCATAGCTTGGTAGGCATGGCGGGTGTGGCTTGGCGGGTGTGGTTTGGCGGGTGTGGCTTGGTGGGTGTGGCTTGGCGGGTGTGGCATGGGAAGGATACTGCAAAATCTCCATTCCCTCTCCATTCTGGGGCCAGCCAGAGGTGGTATTTGGCAGTTCTCTGAACTATTCAAAATTTCTGCTACCGGTTCTCCAGAACATGTCAGAACCTGCTGGATTTCACCCCTGGAAGTGGGGCCTGATGGGCTTCTAGGAGACCTGGAGATGTTAGTGCAGTACTTCCCAAACCCAATTAAATTATCAAAATTGGGCATATTTTTGTTGTTGTTGTTGAGTAACAACATAACCCAATTTCCCAATTACAACAGGAACATTTAAAGTGTTTTTCCTACACTGGGTAAAAAGGACTTTGTGATAGATGGTAGAGGGGTAATGAAGGAAAAAGTTTGGGAACCACTGTGTTAGTGGGAAGCTACAAGAGAGAACAACAGATTCTGAATAATGATGATACAAAAATCTATAGCCTGACTAGGTGGCTCAGTGGCTAAGACACTGAACTTGTCGATCAGAAAGGTCATCAGTTTGGCGGTTCGAATCCCTAGTACAGGTCTCCTATGTGAGCAGGGGGTTGGACTAGATGACCTCCAAGGTCCCTTCCAACTCTTGTTACTGTTATGTTGCAAAATATAACCTTCAAAAAGAAATGCTAGTTTTTCACCATAAGTGTCCACCTTTGCATATTATTTTACAGTTAGACTAAGCAAACAGTTTGGTTCCGAAACCAATTCAAGGTGTTGGTTATCATGTTTAAATTCTGTTTCTGAATCCAATTCAAGGTGTTACTACCTTTAAGGGCTTGTGTGGCATAGATTGAGAGCAACTGAGGATCTCTCTTGCCTCAGTGAGATTGGCCCATCCCAGCAGAAGAGGCTTGCTGTGGACCCGGTCTGTAAAGGAATTTCAGTTGAAAAGTGCAGAAGAAGAGCCTTTCCTGTTGCGGCCCCTGCCCATTGGAATACTCTATTGCTGGAGGTGAGATCCACTCATTCCTATTTTCTCGATCTTCTGGAAGGGCCTTAAAACTTGGCTCGGCTGGCTGCCCTGGGACCCCATCGTGGATGCTCTTATGCTGGAGAAGGCTGGCAGGATAGAAAGAAGATCCCACCGCATGCTGCCCGTTCTCTTGCCTTTTAGCTCCTATTTAATTCTTGTTAGTTGTTCGGTGCAATAGGACTGGGTGTTTGGTTAATATGAATTATTGGGTTAGGAATTTTCTGTCTTCACTGTGAGTTGTATTGTGTTGAGGTGGGTGCACTGAGGGAGCTCAACCAATCTCATTGTACATATGTTGTGCACTGACAATAAATATTTGAATTTATATATATATATATATTTGTGAACCGCCCAGGGTTGCTTCAATAGTCAGATGGGTAGCATATAAATTTAATAAGCAATCCTTTGAAGAATTTCTAAAGATCTCTCAAGGAGTTGTACGTCATAAGTAAATAAAACAGTGAAACCATTTAAACCAGTCAAACTTCCTATTTAAACATTTATTGTAATGGGGAATAGTTTTCCTACTCTTTTCTAAACTGCCTAAATTCCCAAAGAAAGAACGCAGATTTCAAAACTTCGAGGTAGCAACTGAAAATATCTGACCTCTAACCATGAAGAGCAATTATTGATTATATATGTAACTTCCTGTAAATGACCCAAATCTAAGCCATTTTAGGCTGCAACAACAATCACTGGCATTATGTATTTTATTCAGGAAATTATGAGATAAAAGTTTACGGTAAGATCACTCAATTCGTACATAAAAATTCATATGATGTAAAGTAAAAATCCATCTTCAAGACTCATTATTTGCAAACTTCATTATTGGGTAATCCTGACTTAAGCACTGTTTTTGGTGCTCAGAAGCCATGGCAATTATATAATGTTTCCTGACAAGAGATTCTTAATGCATCAGACAAATGGAATATTCTTCAAATTTCTAAGGGTCATATTTTTTTTAAAAAAAAATGAATATAAATAGGAATGTCTAAGTGGATCTAGAAATATGTTAATATTAGGTCAAGTATGTGGAACTTGCTATTTTCAATATTTCAAATCCTGATACTTTTGTTCATATTCACTTCAAAATAAACCACGTCTTTCTTGGTCGATGCAGCAGTTATGAGACTCAAGGACCCCCAGAACAAGGAAAGAAAACAGCTTAATTCCATTGCCCATCTATCCTAGTCAACTATAATAGGCAGTGTGTCAATCAGTAATTACCAAAGTTCACAGAATGGTATAGAATGGAAAGGAATGCTTACATTATTTCCCTACAAATGGAGATCATGATAGTAGCATCAACTTTCTCCTAATGTCTATATAGATTTGTTTTCCTTTTTTTAGGAAAAAAAGAGGTACACCTAGGTCCGTGATGGTAAACCTGTGACACGCGTGCTGTCGCCAGCTGCTCTTCTGGTTTCCGGCGCACGCATGCTTGCTGACCAGCTGGTGTTCGCGCGTGCCGGAAATCTGAAGACCAGTTGGCAGCCATGCGCATGCTTGCTGGCCAGCTGGTCTTTGGGTTTCTGGGGTCCAGAGCACACATGCATTCCAGTTTCAGCACTTGGTGCCTAAAAGGTTTGCCGTCACTGACCTAGATCATCAGTAGCAAGCTCTAGAGATCTCTACTGTGCAAAGTAGCTTGCCAGCTGGTAAAGATAAGTCTTAATTGTTAATTCAAAAATAATTGAAAGAAAAATAAGACTTTCTCAGCTGTTACAAACTTGATTGAAATCCTGGTAGGAAATCTGAATTGCTACTGTTTCACCAGTCCTGCTTGCTAAAATAATTGGGTGCATCCTGCAATAACTTTTACTCAACCTTTATTTTGAAGCCGCCTGTTCAGCTTTTCCATCAAGCTTTCTATTTTTTTTCAATTCTGGATTGAAGCTATATCTCTAATCAAGCATACATCTGAAATAGCCATATACTGCTTTTTGTTTATCTCGTGATTTTACTTCTTTTCTTCAGTCTTTTTTGTCTTCAATTTTAGATTATGTTCTCTTGCATTTGGCAAAGTGACATGCATAATGAAGGACAAATAAAAGCAGCAACAATGAATAATTAAGGGATCATATTCCAAGTTTCCTTTTTAGCAATTTCCTCCCACATTCTAATGTAAACTGTAAGTTAAAGGCTTATCCTAGAGATTTTGTTGGAAAATCCGCTATATATTGGAAATATCTGAGATTCTTGCTCGAAGCATTCTAGAAGTATTTTTCAATTTCCCATTCTTTTTTGCCTTTAAAACTTGTCTCAAATTAGGAATATTTTATAACAATCTACTAAAAATCTACTAAAAAGACTACCCATCATTTTATAAAATGGCTTCATGTTGTTTGTAATTCTGAGTCCTCATGCAAAGTATATAGAAACTATATTTTCAACTCCGAAATGTCTTTTCAAATATTGATTATAAAATAGTTTGCCATTTCATAGGCCATATTTTTCCTTATGCAAACAATAACATTAGCTAGCTGTTTACTTGTTCAGTTGTTATTTTAGCTTCCTAAGATTACTTTGTCAGAAGCTCTGCTGATGAGATCTGGGTCGCCTCATATACTTTCCTGCCTTCTGTTAACCTGCTTAGGAAAAGTGTCTTTTGTTTTCTGTTTGGTTCATTAGCACCTGGGAAGAGGATGTCCCCAAAGAATATCTTGTGGTACTGTCATATACGCAGCAGTAAAAGTAGAAGTGGGCAGAATTATGAGTATTGTTGTTTGGAAAGAAAAAGAAAGAAAATGAAGTAAGAGGGTTTGAAAAAGTCTGTTTTGCAAACAGTTCACAAATACGGAATGCTTAAAGCTGTTCTGGGAACCTGGGATGAAATTAAAACAAGGCACCTAGCTGTCTATATAGCAAGTTGAAACGCTGGTTTGGGACATTGATTCTGGAAATGTTACTGAAGCTACGTACCGACGCACCTTTTTACCCCCCAAAAGGGGGTGAAAATCTGGGTGCGTCTTATACTCTGAATGTAGCCCCACCCACCCGCTGGTCCCCACCCTTGGAAGGTTGTCGGCTTCCGTGAGTCGCATTTTCTGGTGGTTTCAGGCGGTGGGGATCCTCACATGGCCAAAAATGAGCCTCGCATTTTCGGTCTCCGTATGCTGGGAGATAGGTGGCAGAAACAGTTAGGGTGCTGCTTGGAACCAGCTGAAAACTGCCACCGCCGCATTTTCATGAGAGTGCGTAGCTGTGTGAATTGCATCGGGGAGGAAAACGCCAGAAAATGCGATGCATGGAGGTGATGCTCTTGCGAAGTGGGTGCTTCTGTGTGAGAGGTGTAAGGCAAGGTGGCTCATCGCCCAGCCTGCCCCTTTTCCAGACAACCCAGGCTGAGGGTGGTCAACTTCTGCTCCTGGCCCAGGAGACGGATCTGACCAAAAGGGAAGAAAGAGAAAGTGAGGCTGCAGAAAAGGAGGAGGAGGGTGCGCGGCTTTGCAAAATTGCTTCAGGGAATTGGGGAGAAAAACGCCGGAAAATGCGATGCATGGAGGCAATGCTCTTTTTCCTCCCCAATTCCCCGAAGCAATTCGCAAAGCCGCACACCCTCCTCCTCCTTTTCTGCAGTCTCACTTTCTCTTCCCTCCTGGCCAGATCTGTCTCCCAGGCCAGGAGCAGAAGCTGACCAGCCTCAATCTGGATAGTCTGGAGAAGGGGCAGACAGGATGGCAAGCACCTTGCCTTACGCCTCTCCACGCAGAAGCACCCGCTTTGCAAGTGCAGTGCCTCCATGCATCGCATTTTCCAGCGTTTTCCTCCCTGATTCTCCAATGCAATTTGCAGAGCCGCGCAACCTCCTCCTTCTTGGTGGCTAAAGGGGAAGAAGAAAACTCTGGGCACGTTGAGAAAGCACACTCTCCTGTTGCTGGAAGAAGGTCGAAGTTGGTCCCCCCCCCCCCCTTTGCTTTCTTAAGCTGAACTGCACTGCTTTTCTGACTTGTTGATAAATAATCCTGGGAGAAAGTAGCAGCCGGCGCTGATCCATTTCGGGTGGTCAGAATGCCAAGTGGCTGTGGGGAGCTGAGACATTTCTCCTTTACACAAACACACACACACACACACACACACACACACAGCTGCTCAGTGCAATTCAGTTTAAAAGAACAAGGGGGGGAACCAACCTCAATTGCGGATGGGGTCCCTCTGGGCATGAAGACCGTTTGGGAGGAGAAAGTGGCTGAGGAGGGAGGAGTGTAGGCGCAAGGACGGGGTTGGGGGTTGGGGGAGACTGCAGGAGAAGCAGCCCTTCTCCCCTTCTTCCAGCAACAGGAGTGTGTGTTCCACGTGCCCAGAGTTTTCTTCTTCCCCTTTAGCCACCAAGAGCTCTGAGTTCTAAGGGAGCGAGGGGCCAGTGGTCATGAGAAGGAACTCCCTCCCCTTGAGTAAGGAGTTCCTTCTCATGACCACTGGCCCCTCGGCCCTCAGAATGGGCGTTCAGGGTCTGCCTGGAAGCAGCTTTCTCCCAGGGTCTGCCTGGAAGCAGCTCCAGCAGTTCTGCCTTCACAACTTGTGCGAGGACTGAAGATCCTCACTCCCTACAGCGGCAGACTTCTCCTCAATATCTGAGATTTCTGCCCCCATGAAAATCATCCCCCAGCCCACCCTACCCAGTCCAGTTAAATAGATAGAATTTGTTTTAAACTGATAAAAATATCTGTGCTACTTATCAAAATCCAAACGGAAGTGAGGATGCCGGTGATCCTGATGCTGGTAGGCAGAGGCAGAATTCTTTTTTTCTTGTTTTCCTCCCCCAAAATTAAGGTGCATCTTATACTCCGGTGCGTCTTATACTCCGAAAAATATGGTAAGTCTTTTTGAGGCTGCAGTTACAAATCTTGAAAAGGCGGCTTAAAATTGCAGGAGACTCTATTATTAAAACAGTTTTGGTCACCACATTATAAAAAAAAAGATGTTGAGTCTTTGAAGTGCAAAGAAGAGCAACTAAGATGATTAAAGGCCTGGAGATTAAAACATACAAAGAATGGTTGCAGGATTTGGGTTTGGCCAATCTAGAGAAAAGGACGACTAGGGGGGACATGATAGCAGTATTCCAGTATTTGAGGGGCTGCCAAAAAGAGGAGGGGTCAGTTTATTTTCCAAAGCACTAGAGGGCAGGACAAGAAACAATGGGTGGAAACTCATCAAGGGGAGAAGCAACCTGGAATTAAGGAGAAACTTCCTAACAGTGAGGACAATTACTGTAACCAGTGGAACAGCTTGCTTTCAGACATTGTGGGTGCTTCAACACTCGAAGTTTTTAAGAAGAGACTGGAGAGTCACTTGTCTGAAATTGTACAGGATTTCCTGCTTGAGCAGGGGGCTGGACTAGAAGACCTCCAAGGTCCCTTCCAGCTCTATTCTGATTCTGAGTCTTTATAGTATATACCATCTCCCCTTGTAAAGTTCAAGTGTCATCTCAGGAATGGAATGAAACTGAAGAGAATGAATTTCCCTCCTTAAAGAAAGATGCATTTTCTGACATCTTTCTGAACTTCATCTTGTTCAGTAAATAGTGCATAGTGTAGAGCAGTGTTGGGTTGCCCCCGTTTCGGACTGGTTCTATAGAACCGGTAGTAAAACTAGCGGGAGGCTCCGCCCACCGACCCCAACATCATCAGGAAGCTTCTGCACATGTGCAGAAGCGCGTACGCGAGTGAAGCGAGCACGTGCGTGCGGCCCCATTGCGAACCTGTTGTAAAGATAAGTAGAACCCACCAGTGATGTAGAGTGAACAACGGAACACCATGACTTTCCAGAATCAATATTTATTATTTTCTGTCAACCAACCAGATTTCCTACAGAGCTGCTTCTTTACTTACATTTTCAATGGATGTCTTGTATCTCTAAGTAAGTCTTGTCTAACCTTCCTGACTTTCTTAGCCCTACCTGTTTGCTTTTTTGCTTCTACGTTTTAGGATATTCATTGTATCTCCTGATCTCCTAATTCTAGATATTCAGGTAGAAGAGAACTCCAGAATTAATCTTCTCTCCCAGTACAGGTAGCCCTTGACTTACAACAGGTCGTTTAGTGACTGTTCAAAATTACAGCAGTACTAAAAAAGTGACTTATGATCATTTTTCACACTTGCATCCGTTTCAGCATCCCCATAGTCAGCTGATCAAAATTCATATGCTTGGCAACTGTTTCATATTTATGACAGTTGCAGGGTCTCAGGATCATTTTGTGTTCCTTCTGACAAGCAAGGTCAAAGTGGAAGCCAGATTCACTTAACAACCATGTCACCTACTTAAGAACTGCAGTGATTCACTTAACAACATTGACGAAAGTTCATAGAAAGGGGCAAAATTCACTTAACGAATGTCTCAACTTAGTAACAGAAATTTTGGGCCCAATTTTGGTTGTAAGTTGAGGACTGCCTGTACAGTGCCAAATTTAACAAAGAGGAATTTTTACTGCTACGGTGTTCTTTTTTGCCGAATCCTTTTGCTATTACCTGTAATAAAAATCTACCTCAGATTTTTTTCAGGAGAGACATTATATGTTATGTCTGCCTCCTTCTGATAAGGAAACTGTCACAGAAGAACCGCCTCAGGAAGACGAGTGTATAGAAGAAAAAGTGTTTGATCAGAATAGTGCATGGGTGTTCTTTAGGTTCATTGAAGTGAATCTTTGTAGTAGGCCAACAAAAAAAAGATTCGTTATTAATCCTAGATAAACATGAAAGCCTTTCTTGCGGAAGGGAAAGATTGGGCCAGAAAAGTAAACAGAATAGTTCTGCTACTGCTCAATCAAGAATGCACTGTCAGTGCAACATGCATTATAGCAATAGCACTTAGATTTACATACTGCTTCACAGAGCTTTCCATCCCTCTCTAAGCAATTTACACAGTTAATATATTGCCCCCAACAATCTGGGTCCTCCTTTTACTAACCTTGGAAAAATGGGAGGCTGAGCCAACCCTGAGCTGGTCACGATCGAACTGCTGGCAGTCAGCAGAGTTACCCTATAGTACTGCATTTTAACCACTGCACCATCACATTTCTTTATGCTGTTTATATGCATAATATAAACCGCTGCATTATATGCATTATATAACTGCTGAGTCACCACGTCCCTATGAGCTGAGCTTGTCGATCGAAAGGTCGGCAGTTCAGCAGTTCGAATCCCTAGTGCCACGTAACGGGGTGAGCTCCTGTTACTTGTCCCAGCTTCTGCCAACCTAGCAGTTCGAAAGCACGTAAAAAATGCAAGTAGAAAAATAAGGACCACCTTTGGTGGGAAGGTAACAGCGTTCCGTGCGCCTTTGGCGTTTGGCTGGCCACATGACCACAGAGATGTCTTTGGGTAGCACTTCGGCTTTGAAACGGAGATGAGCACCGCCCCTAGCGTCGGGAACGACTAGCACATGTATGCGAGGGGAACCTTTACCTTTTTATATCTTAACCAGATAATTTTCTAACATGAACATAATGATTGCTTCAAGCTGAGCTTGACTGCTGGTGAAAAACCCACTCTTAATTTTCAACTGGGTCTCTAGAAAAGTACCAAAGGAGAGAAGATGAGATTTCTCTTCCAGAAATTAAACTGAAGAACAAGTCAACGTTTCTGACGTTATAGCAATTTTATATATAAAAGTCCAGGGCTGCATTGACAGGTTGGTCAAATTCTGTTTCCCTAACAGTGATGTCCAACTTTAACACAGGAAGTGTATGGACTAGCCAGAGGAACTCCAGACATCTATGCCTTACTATGTCAAAATACGAACAGTGTTCTGCTATCTTCACTTTTGAAGAGGTGATAGATCTCCTCTAAGATAGGAATAAAAATTACTTCTTACAACTTCTTCATCCCAGTTCTTTTACAATGTAGGTGTTATAGATAGAACTCAAACCATGTAACCCATAAATGGGTAAATGGAATGATTGGTTATAAATTCTGGTTTGCATGTAACCCCAAAATAAATCACTTTATGGCCTAATATTGGGTATGGACTATAGTATTTGCACAGAATTTCCAGCTGCATGTAGCTTTTTTTAGACATTAGAGAAAGGCCTTTTAAATTCTAAAACTTAGAATAAACTATAGCTAATATCTTAATCTAATTTAATCAGAATAGAGCTGGAAGGTACCTTGGAGGTCTTCTAGTCCAAACCCCTGCTCAAGCAGAGACCGTATAACAGTGATGGCTAACCTTTTTGCCACATGGGGTGGGTGGGGTTGCGCGCACATGTGCCCACACCCATAATTCAATGCGCCCCACGCATGCACGCGCAACCCCCTCCCCACGCTTTTGGCATGTGATAGCACGGTGGGCCCGGTAGACCCGTTTTTCGCCCTCCCCAGGTTCCAGAGGCTTTCTTGGAGCTTGAGGAGGGCAAAAATGGCCTCCCTCCCCCCCCGGGAGGCCCTCTGGAGGCCGGAAACAGCCCGTTTCCCAACTTCCAGTGCGACCGGAAGGCCTGAAATTCAGCTGACTGGTGTCTGCATGCACGCTGGAGCTGAGCTTAGGGCAACACTCGTGTTCCCACAGATATGGCTCCATCACAGCCTATAACATTCCAGACAAGTGACTGTCCAGTCTCCTTTTAAAAACCTCCAGTGATGGAGCACCACAACTTCTGAAGGCCAGCTGTTCCACTGGTTAATTGTTCTAACTGTTAGGAAATTTCCCCTTTGTTCTAAGTTGGTTCTCTCCTTGATTAGTTTCCATCCATTGTTTCTTGTCTTGCCTTTTGGTGCTTTGGAAAATAAGTAGACCCCTTCTTTGTGGCAGCCCCAAATACTGGAATACTGCTATCATGTCACCCCTAGTCTTTCTTTTGTCTAGACTAGCCATACCTAATTTCTGCAACCGTTCTTCATATGTTTTAGTCTCCAGGATTTTAATTATCTTAATTGCTCTTCTTGATGTAACCATGTTATATAATATATCATATAACCATTCACAGCTATAACTATGATCTAATCAGCACATTAGATCTGGCATTGCACATTTTATATAGTACTTAACCAGTGCTTGGTTTTGTGTATTATGATTATGATTATTTAATCTTCAATTCAATTCACAGTCTGGGACTGTTATTATTGTTATTTATTATCATTATTATTATTATTATCTCAAAAGGGTCGAGGTTGACTCAGCCTTCCATCCTTTCTAAGGTGGGTAAAATGAGGACCCGGTTTGTGGGGGCAATAAGCTGACTTTGTATAAAATATACAAAAGTATGAAGGCTATTGCTTAACGTATTGTAAGCCGCCCTGAGTCTCCGGAGAAGGGCGGCATATAAATAGACATAAAATTTTAAAAAATTAAAAGTATTGTAGAAGAAAGTGTCCACACCCAAATGAATGTCTAAGCCAGTGATGGTGAACCTTTGAGACACTGAGTGCCCAAACTGCATGCATGCACATGCCCAAAATGAAAGGTGCGCATATGCAAATGTGCATACGGACATGCATGCATGCGCAGCAGAGACCTAAAGACCAGCTGGCCGGCGGGAGGCGGGACATCCCAACACTGGCAGCGTGGCAAGAGGTAAGAACTTTTTCTTTCGTGAGCTTCTGTTTCTTTGCAGGGAAACAGAAGCTCACGAAAGAAACGCCATGGAGATCTGACCTGGGGTGATGGTGCGCGTGCCAGCAGAGAGGGCTCTGCGTGCTACCTCGGGTACGCGTGCCATAGGTTCGCCATCACGGGTCTAAGCCAAGTATCTTTAGCTTAAAATGACAGTTTTATTCTACACTGAGCTGATTTCATGTCTCGTGGGGTATAATTCAGTATTGGTTTATGCTATTTATGTAGCATAATACACACACACATTTTATGAAAACAGTCCTAATGTTTGTTAGTTCAGTGCTAATTTATTTCACCATTATTTTTTTAACATCCATCGGATCCAGTCCTGGATTTCACCATCTTGCATTTACAGTTCCTATAAGACAGAATGTGGGTTTGTCATGAATAAGTAAATGTGAATGCAGGCATCTAAATTGCTCTTATTTGGCGCTCAGTGGGAGAGAAAAAAAAAATAAGTGTCTCTGTCAAACAAATCAAAACTAAACAGTGGTTTCAAAAGTGAGGAGGAATGAGTTTAGGTTCTGTACATTTTTTAGAATACTTGTATCGTGTTTCCCTGAAAATAAGACCCTGTTTTATATTTCTTTGAACCAGGAAATAAGCGCTTGGCCTTGTTTTTGGGAAGGTCTTATTATTTTGGGGCACATGGAGCAAGATGGGGCTCCACGTGCCACCATACCTGATTTCCAGCTCTGCGTTTAAGTATTTTTGGGGAGGGCTTATTTTCGGGGAGAGGCTTATTTTAGTGTTTGCGCTCAAAAGCCCGATTGGGCTTATTATCAGGGGATGTCTTATTTTCGGGAAAACAGGGTACCTCAGGGTTGGACCGTGGGATCCCAATACAAGATGTTTACCTAGTTGTGTAATGAAATGTCTGCCAAAAAACAACCAAGCTCAGAGAGCACCAAGGACGTTGTGTTTGGTTACCTTACATTATATATAGGTAGTCCTCAACGACCACAATTGAGCTCAAAATTTATGCTGCTAAGTGAAGAGTTTTGCCCCATTTTACAACTTTCCTTGCCATATTTGTTAAGTGAGTCACTGCAGTTGTTAAATTAGTAACATGGTTGTTAAGTGAATCTGGTTTCCTCACTGATTTTGCTTGTCAGAAGATTTGCAAAAGGTGAGCATATGACTCCCAGACACTGGAACGGTCATAAACATGAGTCAGTTGTCAAGCATCTGGACGTAAATCATGTAACCATAGGGCTGCTGCAACAGTCACAAGTGTGAAAAGTGGTCATATGTCATATTTTTCAGTGCTGGTCATTAAGGGAACTGTTGTAAGTCAAGGACTACCTGTATTACACTCAGGGTGGATAAAAATAGATTTTTTTTTAAAAAAAGAAAAAATCAGATTTTTTAAAATTTAAATCAATTTTTTTAATTTAAATCAGATTTTTTAAATTTCAATCGGACTTTTTTCATTTAAATCAGATTTTTATAAAATTTATTTTAATAAAATGTTTTTGGAGTAAAAATCTAAAGATAGTTTTCTATTTAAGATACATTAATAATTTAGTTTATTCAGCATGAAATGGAGCTTAGTTATGTAGCATGAGGCTCTATATTCTGCAATATTGGGACTGTTGGTGAGTCAACAGCAGGTCGGAGGAGCTGCTGCGGGACAGAGATGACAGTTGCTCTTTAAAAATTATGATTTAAATCAAGTTGATGTAATCAAGCCTTTTTACTAATAATTTAAATCAAATCCACCCTGATTACATTATTCAGTGGGACTTCCTCACCATTTATATTGCAACCTTGTGTACTTTGTATGAGTTTTGCTTTTTGAACTTTATATTCATATCCTGTTTTCATTCAAACCAACTTTTCAGGCATTCTGAGCTGTCCTTTGTTATCCTCTTTGTTTGTGTTTTTATAGTCTTTTGGGGATTTTACTAGCTAGGATTTACTAGCTAGGCAGGACCTTCTCTAACGAAGATATGTGATATGAATGCAGGATGAGTTACAGCAACTTTGTCTTGATATGAGCTGATTTGGTGACTGTAAGTACAAGTAAAAAGTAGTGTGGAATTAGATTGGAATTAGATTATAATTAAGTTATTTTATGTCCCACTTGGGGGATTTATTTCCTACCTCACTCTGTGTGAACTACAAATTAATAATCGAAGCAAACTATTCTTTTAGGTACTGTAATAAAAGGATTCATTATTTTTTTTTCTTCTCAGGAACTGACTTGTACGTACGTTTCTATTTTAATATTGGGAATCGGAATTTTGCTTGACATTCCAGATCAGCAATATTTTGAATACAACTTTTAAATTGCTTTTATCAAATTTTAGTAATAATTTGTTTTTGGAACTCTGCACTTTGATATGGCCCAAGGGCTAATTAATAAATAAAGATCAAAGAATACAACTAAAACTGAAATATTGGATGTAGCTAAACTCTGTCCCTTCAGGACTTCAACTTGAGAGAGAAAGATAGATACTCTTATTTTTTAATTTATTGTAGATTACAAGTAGTCCTCGACTTACAACAGTGTAACTTTTGAACAGTGACTGTTCAAAGTTACAGTGGCATTGAAAAAAGTGACTTATGACCATTTTTTACAGCTAAAACCTTTGCAGCATCCTCCTGATCATGTGATCAAACTTCAGATGTTTGGCAACTGATTCATACTTATGACCACTGCGACCTTTTGACAAGCAAAGCTAATGGGGAAGCCAGATTCACTTATCAACTGGATTACTAATTTATCAACTGCAGTGATTCACTTAATAATTAGGGCAAGAAAGGTCGTAAAATGGGGCAAAAGCAGTAGTGAAATGCTACTGGTTCGCACCGGTTCAGGCAAACTGGTAGTGATAAAAACTACCGGTTCAGGCAAACTGATAGTAAAAAATAGCTACCTGTTCCTCCGAACCGGAATTTCCGACTATCAGCTGTACCATGCGATTTAAAATTGCTAGAAAGCAGGAAATCATGCTTTCTAGTGAATCTAAATCACGGGGCAGAGCTGTTATTTATTTATTTATTTATTGGTTCGATTTATATGCTGTCCTTCTCTGGAGACTCAGGGCGGCTTACAATGCGTTAAGCAACAGCCTTCATACTTTTGTATATACCTGCTTAGTAGGGCTTTCAGGCCCTCCTAAGCGGTGTTCTTTTTTATACAAAGTCAGCTTATTGACCCCACAATCCGGGTCCTCATTTTACCTACCCCGGAAGGATGGAAGGCTGAGTCAACCTTGAGCCTGGTGAGATTCAAACTTGCAGTAATTGCAGGCAGCTGGTGTTACTTAAGAGCACTTTAATATGCTGCGCCACCAAGGCTGTTTCCCCCCCTTGCTGTTCTACTTCCCTTCCCAAGCCTCCCTTTTCTGCATGAAGCACGCATTCATCACGCAGTGCACATGTGAACACATGCAGCGTGCGTTTGTTGCACTCTGCGTGCGTGCGAACTGGTGGCAAACCGGGGAAGATTTCACCATTGGGCAAAACTCAACAAATGTGTCACTTAATAACATAAATTTTGGGCTCAATTGTGGTTGTAAGTTCAGGACTTAGGTGTATTTGGAATTGTTTCTGGCAATGAATTTGTAGACTAAACAGTAGTCCCTCATTATGGCTGAATTTCTATTTGTTTTGAGAGGGCATTATTAGGGCATTATGAATTAAGGTATGAACCCAACTCTAGCTGATGTATTCTGATTGCTGTCTTATAATTGAAAAAGTAATACATGTAGTTTGTTTTCCACTAAGACATTAGGTTTTCTTGGAAAAGAACAGTACTATATTCCCATCTCCTTGTTGATATCATAAACAATTTCTGTCCAGAATTTTCATGCCAGGAGCATAATGGTTTTGACACTCAGCCTATCAGAAGATTATCCCAAAGGATTATCTTGCAATCTAATTGTCTCTCTGTGTGGGTTCAGCTGCCTAACATGGATTGATTGGGAATATACTTGTGCGGGTTAGTCTTCCCCAGTGCATTTTTCTGTTGATTTTATCCTTTTCCTATTTCTTTTTTGGTTATATTTTAATCCCGTTATGTAACTGCCTACACTTGTGGTTAAAGTAGCATATAAATTGATCTACAAATAAAAATAGAATAAATTGTGCTGAGCTGGTTTTGCTGTTTATATTCCTAGATAATTAAGCCCAGCTAATCATATCCTATTATAGACTCAGAAAATGGTGAAATAATTGATGGAAATCAGATTAGTAGCGCCCTTAATTTTTTATTCTAAAGCAATAGGATTAGAGTTAAGGAGTAGGAACATTCACTATTGCTGATAACTTTTTACTATATTCTAAATGGCCAAGAGATAGATAATGCCTTCACAAAAAGAAGGTAAGGAGCAGATTTCAGCTGAAAGTGGATTAATCTATGTATTTGCTTTTTTTTTTCATAATTTGCAGAAACTAACTGGATCCACCTTAAGAACATTAAAATAGTAGAATGCTTGAATATACCAGTATGCCAGTAAAGTTTTTCCACTGAATAATCCTAAACATTTTTTTTCCAAATATTGTGCTTTTGCAATTTACTGTGATGCTGAAAGTGTTCCAACCAGCTGCAGTTAGCATCTTAAAGTGTAATTAGTAATTACTAGTTATGTACCTTTATGGCTTGTGTATGTATTAAATGTGTTGGCCTCGGGGCAAGTCAGCCTGAGTAATCTGAGTGTAGTTGCTTGCAGAGATCTCACAATTAATTTAGCAAAGAGAAATTTTAAATGACTTGAGTTGCTTCAATTCCCACATCTCTATTAAGAACACTAATATATATATGTGTATGTATGTATATGTATATGTATATGTATATGTATATGTATATGTATATGTATATGTATATGTATATGT
>WNWU01000034.1:10866668-10923215 GCA_012654045.1 Ptyas mucosa
TATGTATATGTATATGTATATGTATATGTATATGTATATGTATATGTCACAGGTATGCAGAGACTTAAGGTGGGCTTCACAGTCATGTCAATAATGCTTCGAAAAATTCATCTTATGTCTATGGTTTAAATATTAGATGATTAAAAACATATGTATTTAGATGACAGTAAAGTATTTGTTAGATTTATTTTCTGAAAAGTTAGATTAAACTAGGAAAGTAAGGCCAGGCACATTTTTCTGTATTAGGTGTGATGATTGGTAAGTGTAAGGTTCTCAGCAAAAGTGCCATTCCTTATTTACTATTTTTGGGGTAAAATAGGAGTAGGAAATTCTGGATTCTTGATCACGTTCCTATACTTGTGCTTGCACATATTCCAGAAAGAACGACAGCACACCTGGTTTTAATTTGGCCTTCTTACATCCTTGCCTGGGAATCCCCAAAAACAATGCCTGCAGCACCATAGATTATATAGTGCAGATTTCATGCCCACAGCAGTTATGTCTGAATATAAACAACCAGGTTACTATCTAGAACATGTAAATATAGTCTGGATTCATCTACTTCTATGTAGACATTTCGCATAGTGAATTTTTTTGAAGTTGTGATTCTTTCAAATACAGCCTGAATATTGTGCAGGGTTCTGTTTTTTGAACATTTCTATGTATTGAAAGCTGCTTTTGAAGTTGGTATTCAAATGGATAGAACTGAAAGAGGTAACTTTCCTTCATATTTTCAACTTGATTCAGATTCTGTTGAAAAGTATTGTAATCTGTTCCTAAATTAGTACCTGCCATGCAGTTAGTGCAAACATGTTGACAACAGTGTAGGCAGTTAAACAGGTAAAGAGAGTATTCTGACCTAGGCTACCTTAAAAAGCAGGAAGCAGAGTCTTGGTCCCGGCAAAACCTCTTCTATTTACACGATTGTGAATTCCTTTCATTCACAGTCAGCAAGGCCTGTCCAAACAGTTTTTCAAAGGAATATTTATCAACACAGGCCTTATCTCGCTTGGAAAGCTGCCATGTCACTAGTTTCCAAATGCAGTACAAGGCAAAACTTGGCACAGAGTCTCTCAGAGTCATGGAATGAACAAATTGTTCTCCAGTGTGAGAATGGGTCCAAGAACAGGGTTCATTAATGTCCTTTCTGCCCAGAGACTGAGTATTGAAGCTATGCCCGGTTGCCTCTCTCTCTGGCTCCAGTTTTCAACTCAGTCTAGCCCGAGAGAGACGTATCTGGTCAGATCGGACAATCAAAAAACCCATTCTTGGACTCTGGAAAAAGAAACAAGTTTCTATTGTGATTAGCGGCATATCAGAGCAAGTGGAGGCAGCAGGAGCTCTTGCCCTCCATTTCCGCCAATGGAGCTCAGCTCTGCATTGAATGGTCATGCTGCCCAATCCAGGTCTCCTGGTAATGCCACCAACCTATCGCCTCAACTGAAAGCTGTGAGGATTGCACTGGCTAGACCAGTCCGATCTAGCACAGCCACCGAACCATGGAATTACAGTGATCGTGCCCTGCCTGCTTCAAAAACAGCCTCCGGCGCCGGATTCTGCCTTCTGAGTTCCCAGTGAATGTGCTAGCTAGTTTGGTCCGCTGACAAAGCTGCCACCACCGCCACCACCATTCTTTTTTTTTTTGCTGCTGTGTCAGCCTTACTGACCACCGTTGGAGCTCAGCTCTGCCTTGTTTCCCAGGCGTTTTCCATTGTTCCTGTCAGGAGCTGAGCTGTCAAAATGGTGGATCGCTCCCCTGATGACAGGAACGAAACTAACAATCAATCCTCAGCTTCACTGGAGCCTGCCAACAAAGGATCGACAAAATCTAGGTTGGCTTCTACGAGGGCAGCCGACAAAATCAAAACCAAAGCAATCTGCTCCTCAAAGTCTAGGATCAGCAACGCTGAGGAGAAGGATGCTAAGAGGTACCTCAAAGCCCTGGAAAAGCAGTTTTCAAGGGCTGCAAAGAAACAGGGCAAGCAGCCAGAGACTCCACTGACAGCTCCAAGCACTTTGTGCGCTTTTCAAATGGAGCTATTGGCCCAGCCACAAGCTGCAGTTCTGCTGGAATCACCACTAGAGGGAGCGAGGGAGCTATTTCCTATCTCCCCTCAGCTTGAGGGCAGAGAAAAAAAACCCCAGATCTCTTTGCTTGCATAGCAACAGAGAGGCAGCAAGGATCTTCTACTAGGTCAGTTCCTGTAGCTACCTTTACACCCACTGGACAATGGACAATCCGGGGCTGTCCACCCAGTGGACAGTCAGGGGCCTGAGATCTCTCAGGACATGTGGCTTATAATTTCTCAAGCCATTTCCCAAGGTATTGGTGTAGGCTTACAGCAGACTACTGCCCTGACTCCTTGGCACAGGAAGTTCCCCCTTATTTTTCTCAGCCATTGTTACCTTCAGCTGGGAGGACTGTTTACCAGGGACCTCAATCCCACAGCCCTTCTGTGGGGAGTCAGAAATCCCTTTGGGGAGATGAGAGGCATAGGGAGCTAGATCTCTCAGAGGATGAGGACATGGTGCCTGACCTTCCAGCATTTAATAATAACTTTATTGTCATTGTACATGTATACACAGTATACCCATACAGCGAAAGTCACTTAACACCCAAAGACCAGGTCCAACACACCTAACAATCCCCAAAAACACTCCCACCCACCACAGTTCCCCACCCCTAAACCAAACATCCACACAACAGACCAAGTAATACTGTCCAACAGCTCACTGATGGTGGCCCTTTAGTTCATTGTTGAGTACAATTATAGCTCTGGGATAAAAGTTTTCTGGGATATTCAGAAACCGTGGTCCGAGTTTTAATTGTTCTGTATCTTCTGCCAGAAGGCAACAGTCCAAAAAGATTGTAAGCAGGATAGGAAGAGTCTCTGAGAATGTTATGCAACTTTCTCAAACAGCAAGATTCGAAGATGTCATCCATTTACTGGGCTCTTCCCTGCAGCCCTATTTAAGCCTTTGCTACACAAGGCTAGATCTACTACCAAAATGGGAGTGCAGACAGCATCACCTGAGGCTCCTCAAGATCCCACTGAAAGTCTCTTTCATGAGCCTAAGGCGGAGCAAGAGGAGATCCCTACTCCAAGACTATTTCTGGATGTTATTCAGAAATAATGGGATCATCTTGGGGCATTTCCCACCCCAACAGGCAATGATAGGCGTTTTTACAATGCAGGGCCTGATCTAGCTGCCCTTCTGCAGGTGCCTACACTGGACGGTCCACTGGCGAATCTCGCCGTATCCTCCTCCATTGTGGCCAAGGACTTGGCCGACAACCTGAGGACCGAGGACAAGAAAGCAGAACTTGTCCTTCGTAAAACCTATGAAGCTGCAGCATGGGCGATGAAGGTGGCCACGGCCGCTTCCTTTTTTAACTGTACTTCCTTGCTCTGGCTCAGCCAGTTGCAAGCAAATGTGCCAGCACAGGAAGCGCATCTACACCAAGATATCAACAAATTGGTGGCCGCCACCCAATTTTCAACGGATGCTACCTTAAATGCTGCAAAATTTGCCTCCTGCGCTGTCTCTTCCTCTGTAACCTTGAGGAGACTGTTATGGCTCCGCAATTGGCAGGCGGATGCCAGGTCAAAGTGGAGCCTGGCATCTGCCCCTCACAAAGGGGCTATGCTATTTGGGGAGGCTCTTGACCCAATACTGATTGAGAACAAAGACAGGAGGAAAGTTATGCCAGGCATGTTCTGGAGGGAGGACTGCAGACCTTCCCCCTACTACCGCAAACCTGCATTCCGGTTTCCCGAGATAGACAGCTCTGTTCTGACTTAGGCTTCATGATACAATAAAAGTATACAATGAGTCCCAAAAACTCTCTTTATTTCAACGGCTGTGAATTCTGCTCATTCATAGCCTGTTCATTCTCAATCTGGTCATTCACAGATGAGTCCCAAATAGTGGTAAAGAGTCCGACAGAAGTCTGCCACAGTTCTTCTGATAAGGCTGATAAACACCAACCTTTATCTCCCTTGACACGCGGCCAAGACCTAATTGGCAGTTACCTTTGCAAGGCCACACAGAACACAGGGTCAACATGGAGCTGTAGTCAGTCCTGTAGGCCAGCATGAACAATAGTTGCTTCCTGCAAAGCCCACGTGCCTTTGCTCCTCCTTTATGCCTTATGGAAGGGTCCAATCATCTCCAAGCCCTATTTCCAAGTCGTCCCTTTTGGTTTAACTGTTCTTGCCTTATGGCAGCTCTGCGCATGTGTGCACTGGGAACAGGCTCCCCCTGTTCCTCTGCCTCACTGATGTCTGACTCTGGAGGTTCTGGAGTCCAGACCTGGCTCCATCTCTGCCTCCGATGCAGAGCCCTCATCCGAGCCTTCCCCTGACTCCAGGACTGGCCCATGTTCCTCCCCAGTCTCCTCACTGTCCAACTGTACTGCCAGCTCCACAAGCCACAACCAGACCACAACAAGCTCCGCTCAACAACGGTTTGGGCTGCAGCGACAGGACCGACCGCCAAAGAGGTCTGGATTTCGTGACTGACCCAGGCAAGCCTTTCAGTCCTGCTGGCCCTGTCAAGGAGAGGAAGCCATACATTCCGTAGAGCTAATTGACTTTCAGACCAACCCTCCCATTGGTGGCAGATTGGCTCTTTTTGCCCCCCAATGGGAGGAAACCACCACAGACAATTGGGTACTCAATATGGTGAGGTTAGGCCTCTCTCTGGAGTTCCTCTCCATGCCTCCAAATCACTTTGTCCAGTTCCCTGTCTCCAGTAATATAAAAAAACATGGCTTCATGGAAATGACCATTCAACACTTGTTGGATATTCAGGCCATTGAGCTGGTTCCGCAGAGCCAAAGGAGATGGGTTTTATTCTATCCTGTCCACTGTTCCAAAAGCTTTGTGGGGTGCGTGGGTGGAGAGCAATTCTGGATCTAAAACAACTGAATACCCATTTGGTCTACAGGAAATTCAAGATGAGCTCCCTGCAGTCCATCTTGGAGGGCATATGGGTGGGCAACTTCCTGGCCTCTATCAATCTCATGGAGGCCTACTTCCCTGTTCCGATTCTACCCGACCCATCAATCGGTTCCTGAGATTTCAATACGGAACGGGTCACTATCAGTACAGGGCCTTACCCTTTGGGCTGGCTTCGGCCCCCAGATGTTTTACCAAGGTACTGGAGGCACTGGCAGCTCCCCTGAAATCCATCCCATTCAGGCTCCAGTGCTACCTCGACATCCTCATCCAGGCCTCATCTCCATCAAGAGTGACAGAGGATGTACGTACAACAATTCAAGTCTTACAAGCCCATGGCTTCTCTGTAAATTTCAAAAAGAGCCATCTAGTGCGAACAACGCGAATTCTGCACCTCGGGGCTGTGATCGACACCACACTGAGCGAGGTGTATCTGTCCCAAAAGCGCAGGGACAACTTGACAGCCATGGTGAATCAAGTGCGGGAGAGGCGCACGATGTCTGTGGCCCTACTGTCTCAGCTGCTGGGGAAGATGGCTTTGTTCATTTCCATTTTTCCCTGGTCATGGCTGCACGCCCGTCCCCTGCAGTGGCTCCTGCTTCTATTCCAGCTCTGGGAGGAGCTACTCACGGGTCAGGATTCCGGTTTCATCATTGATACTCCACTCACTTCGATGGTGGACATTGCCAGCTCTGGCCAAGGGCCATCTCTTCCACGAGCCTGACAGGTTGATGATTACATCGGATGCCAGCTTCTTCAGCTGGGGCACCCATCTGCAGACCCATATGGTGCAGGGTCATTGGACGCCAGCGGAGCTCGCCAACAACATAAATTGGCTGGAGCTCAGGGCTCTGACTAATCCAGGGGCATCACATCCTGATTATGACCGACAATGTGGCCGCAAAAGCCCAGATAAATCAGCAAGGGGGAACCCACTCATGGGCGCTCATGACCAAAGTGAGTCTCTTGGGTACTTGGGCAGAGGCACATCTCCTCTCCCTAAAAGCAGAGCACATCACCGGGTCCACGAATGTGCAGGCGGACTCCTTGAACAGGAACACAATTGACCACTCCAAATGGAGACTTCATCCAGACATCTTCAAGGAGATGTCCCGGAGGTTCAGTCACCCAGTTGTGGACCTGTTTGCCTCCCCGGCAAATGCCCAAGTATCATGCTTCTTCACCAGATTCCTGAGCCTGGGATCACAAGGGACCAATGCTGCGCGCAGCCTTTGGCCAAGGGGCCTTCTGTATGCCTTTCCACCCCTTCCCCTCATCCCCGCAGTCATCAGGAAGGTACTAGTGGAAAGGGCGGAGGTGCTGCTGGTGGCTCCTCACCTGTCCAGACGTCCATGGTACGTGGACTTGGTGAGTTTATTGGTGTCGTGGCCCTGGAGGATCCTTCAGGAGAAGGTTTCCCTCAACCCATGGTCCTGGTCCATCTGGAGCCTTAATGGTTCCAGTTGACTGTCTGGCATTTGAGGGGAATATCTTGAGGGTGGACAAATATTCCTCCGGGGTCATACAAACTATTCAGGCCTCCAGGAGGCCATCAACTACCCAGATTTACAATGCCATCTGGAAGGCGTTCACTACTTGGTGTTTGAAGAAGACCATTGATCCTAGTGCGGCTTCAGTGCCACAAGTCCTAAAGTTCCTCGAGGATGGTCTGGATAGGGGTATCTCATACAACACCATCTGCAGGCAAGTGGTGCCCCTCTCCACGGTGTTGACTGGCAGGGAATGGGACCCCCTATCTCATAATCCGGTGATCCGACAATTCATCAGGGGGTGGCTAACTTACATCTGCCTGTGGGCCATAGATATCCACTTGGGATTTGCCTATGGTACTGCAGATGCTCATGTCAGCACCCTTCAAGCCGCTAAGGACTACTACTCTCCACTTTATGATCCTGAAGGTTGTATTTCTAGTGGCCATCACATTGACCAGGTGTATTTTGGAGTTAGCGGCCCTGTCAGTTAGAAACAACCTCTACATTTTCTATTCAGACAGGGTGGTCCTCAGATTAGATCCCTTTTTCAGTCCAAAAATTAATACCTGGTTCTGTTGAGCCCAGGAGATTGTCTTGCCTAACTTTTGTCCACGGCCTTCTCATGCTCTAGAAAGACATTGGCATACTTTAGATGTACGGACGGCTCTCAGATCTACATCAAGAGGATGGCCAAAGATAGGAAAACAAAGTCCCTCTTTGTTTCTTTCCAACCATCCTCCATGGGCTCTAGAGTAACCCTATCAATGGTTGGCAAATGGTTGAGAGCTTGCATAGCCACGGCCTACCAATCTAGGCCCTGTCACTACCCGGATGGATAACTAGGAGTGCAGCCACAATGGGATCATGGGCTACCCAAGCCTCTATTGAGGAAATTTGCAGGTCAGTGATTTCCTGTGAGCTTTCCTGTCACCATTTATTAGGCACTATAAGTTAGACACCTCTGCATTGGCCAATGCAGCCTTCGGGAGAAGGGTCTTACAGAAGGTGCATTCTGCAGGGAGACTGGATCAAACGGCTTCCCGCCCTTAGAGCTCTGGTAAATCCCATTCTTGGACCCTCCCACTATCCACAGAGAAGGAACATCTCAGGTAAGACCAACGTCCCTTTCCTGCGAAAGCCCACTCCCTGTTTGCTCCTCTTTTTTTCCTATGGGAGAGGCCAATCACCTCCAAGGTGTGGCTTTACTCCCAAGTTGACCCTGCTTTCTTATTGTTCTTGTCTTCTGGCAATTCTGCGCCTGCGCACACTGGGAACAGGCTCCGGCTCTTCCTCTGCCTCACCGTTGTCTAGCTCCCTCCGATACAGAGTCCTCATCTGAGCTTTCCCCAGCCCCCATGACTGGCCCATGTTCCCCCCCAATCTCCTCACTGTCTGACTCTGCTGCCAGCTCTGCAGGCCACAACAGAGAGGCTTCTAAAGTATAATATACACAGCTAAATTCCCCCAGCCAATTTTAAGATAGGTAGTCCTTTAGTGACTTTTAAAGTTATGATGGACTCCCAAAAGATTCTTATAACCCAATTCTGAAGTTCTGATGACTCCACACACCCCTCCCCAATTGTCTGCATTTCAGACACTTAGCAACTGGCCTGCATTTATGACTGTTTGCATTGTTCTGCAGACATGTGACCATGATTTTCTGTTGATCCACTTTGACTGTCATGGCTCATGTCCATATTGGACATGCTCCATTATAGTCGTAAATTGAGGACTTCCTGTATTACCTAGTTTCCAACCTTTGCTTTGATTGCAAACCATAATTGGATAGGCAAGTTTTGGTTTGTGTTTTCTTGAGGTTTGGCAAACAACTACGTTTCCTAAAATAGTGTCATAGCCGTTGAATCTGAATGTATTTATTTATTAAATTTATATGCTGCCAATCACACTGATAAGGCAGTTCCGGGTAGCTTGCAAAGAGTAAAAAGATAAAGAGAAAAATAATTAAAATTATAAAAAACTATATAAAAAACTAGAACCAAGGAAACAGACAGCACAGGAATAGATCATCTTTCTTCCACCAGTGAGTGAAATTAAGGTTATATATCTTGAGAAGATAGAAATATCTCTGTTCTTTTGCTTATTCCTGGGCTATAAGTGTTGAAGAGTCATTGCTGTTTTGGATTTGATAAATTTGCAGAAAGTAAAACACCAAAGACATTTTTTACTTGAAAATAAATAGTCTGGTGAGGTTCTAATATTGCAGGTCACAATAATATAAATAAAAGGCAATAATTTCAGTTGTTTGTTTTAATCTTTTCTATTTATTAAATTTATATCCCACCTTAATTCATGTACAAGACAGATATTGATGGGCAAAATATTATAAGCACGCCTTCTTCTAGCTGACTGAAATGCCTATACCGTATATACTCGAGTATAAGCCGACCCGAATATAAGCCGACCCCCCCAATTTTACCCCCCAAAAGTGGGAAAACTTATTGACTCGAGTATAAGCCGAGGGTGGGAAATGCAGCGGCTACTGTTAAATTTCAAAATAAAAAAAGACCAGTCAAAAGTGCGAGGACCTGTCAGAAATCACCTTTTTCAGCCCTCTGGGTAGTCCTTTTGTGCACATGGACTACTCAGAGGGCTGAAAAAGTAATTTTTGACTGGTCCTCACACTTGTGACCAGTCCTCGAACTTACGACTGTCCTCACATTTTACGTTTTTGCCCTATCTTGTCACCATGGTGAAGAGAAGCAGTTGTGAAATGAGTGACATGGTTTTAAGAATGCTGCACGGGCATTTTGCATGGTGACAAGATAGGGCCAAAACGTAAAATGTGAGGACAGTTGTAAGTTCAAGGACTGGTCACAAGTGCGAGGACCAGTCAAAAATAACTTTTTGAACCCTCTGAGTAGTCCATGTGCATAAAAGGAGAACAAATATGAATAAATAGCAATAATTAGAAACACACATACAAACATACAATGTATTTTCTTTGAATATTGAATATTCCAATTATTTCCATGCAATCCAATTTCTTACAAATCAATTAATTATATTTACCAATAATAATAAACCAAATAATTTCCCCCAATATTCTTCCAAACCACAACTTAACCATTTCTGCTTTCAACACAATATACAATTAATAATATCTCAATTATTACAATTCCCTATTTAAATAGAGCTTTTTTTTCTTTTGTGTTTTAAAATCTTGAACTCCCCTCTTTTGCCATTTGCCATAAATTTCCCATTGTTTGCACCAACCTTTTTTGATGAGGAAAAAGAAATCAAATCTGCCTTAGCAAACAGCAAAGCCAACAAGCTGTTTTAGTTTCACTTTGGGTTTCAGCAGGAGAAAAAAAAATGTGCTCTTTGCAGAAGGCACCTTTTTAAAAAAAATGTGCTCTTTGCAGCAGGCACCTTTTTTTAAAAAATGTGCTCTTTGCAGCAGGCACCTTTTTTTAAAAAATGGCTCTTTGCAGAAGGCACCTTTTTGTAGCCGGCACCGATCTTCTCATTTGTTTTTTTTTTAACCCTGATCAGCTGTAGGGGGGGCCTTTGAAGCCCCACGGCAAGAATTTAAAGTGTTTTTTTTCCCTCTAGCCATCAGCTGGAACTCAGGAGGCAGTCCCAATAGATTGGGAGTGGGCGGGGTAGGCAAACCCCGTTCTCCCGCTGTTTCCTAGCTTGCAGGGAAAGTCATTTTTTTGTGACCCGGGTATAAGCCGAGGGGGCGTTTTTCAGGCTGAAAAACGGGCTGAAAAACTCGGCTTATACTCGAGTATATACGGTAATTGTTTTCCTTCATTAATTTGTATCTATCGAAGCAAATTGGGAGAATGTCAGAAAAATACTAAAATAACTCTTCACATTATATTTTTACTAATCAATTTTATTTGGATGAAAAAGGTGGTGTATTTTATCATTTCAGATACATCTGATCATTTCAGGTATATTTTGAGTGGTGCCCCTTCCAGTTTGGGAGTCAAGGACAATTCTTCTAACTCACTTTTTTAGACAGGCTTTTTGTGTAGTGATACCATAATGACAATCATTCTTACCTTTAAATGTTAAATTTAGGGAAAGATGCAAAAGTAGAACGGGCAATATAATACTATTTGAATACATTAATTAAAACATTCACTCATCTTTCGGTAAATGTTTTCTCTGTATCTGCTGAAAAATAATTGAGAAAAAAATCTGAAAAAGGAAAAGAGCCACTCCTGTCTTTTTTATATCTATGTGTGTCAATAGAATGAATAGAGTCAATTTAGAAAGTTTCTATTTGGTAGGCATTTGGTTGTAGACTTGATTTCTGATTATTGTAGATTTAGGGCTGTTGCGGTAAATGTTTAGTTTAGTTTAGTTTAATGTGATTTATATGCCGCCCTATCTCCAATGGACTCAGGGGCGCTCAACAATAAAATACACAATTGCACATTAAAACAAAATGAAATTAAAAGTCCAAATTAAAACAATTTAAAATCAATTTAAAAACTATTAAGAACCCCCCTCCCCCCCATCAGTTCAGGCTACGAAACAACCAGGTCTTCAAATCATGGCAGAACGAGCGAAGGTCAGGGGCCATCCGGCGCTCCAAAGGAAGTTGGTTCCAAAGGGTGGGTGCACCCACAGAGAAAGCTCTCCCCCTGGGGATCGCCAGCCGACATTGTCTGGCCGACGGCACCCTAAGGAGGCCCTGTCTGTGAGAGCGCACCGGGCGATTGGAGATTGTTGCTGGCTGCGGGGGTTCCGACAAGTATCCCGGGCCTAGGCCATGAAGGGCTCTATAGGTGATAACCAGCACCTTGAACCTCACCCAAGGGCAACTGGTAGCCAATGCAGGTCGCGCAGGAGGGGTGTAACATGGGAGTGTCAGGACACTCCCATCACAACCCGCGCAGCCGCATTCTGCACCAAATGTATTTTAGAACAATGTATGATATCTTCAAATCTTACTTCTTTTGGGTACTCTGTGCTAATTTATTTTTGTACTCTGCTGCCAATATTAAATCAGTCAAGGCATATGTAGACATTCTTTAACAAGTAGATATAATTCTTTTTATCTGGGAAACAATATAATTATGAATAACACCAAACTATACAGTAATAGAATTTATATGATATATCTGCTGGCATGAAAGTAATGTGTTTCAAACTTGTTAAGTGTTAACAGTTTCCTCAGTTTTCCCCCCAAAATGCCTTTTATTTGATATGACTAAAGCTTCTAATGAATATTTTGTTAAGAGTTTGCAGCAATCCAACCAGCACACAAGTAAATAATTCAGCAGGATTAATATATAAAAGAAACTTCTTTATATACAGTAATATAAAGCATGATGCATGTATACAATACCCATGCAGCAGAACTCAGAATCCAGAAGCACAGAATCATTATAATCACAGAAGCAATATAATACAGAACCTATATTGCAAGGACAAAGTAACTCTTTTATACAGACAAGTTAGGCTAAGCCACTCAAGCTCAGAGCCGTCTGGGTCACCAAACAGTCCTCACTGGCTGACCTGTTACCATGTCTATTCCAATTCATGAACTCTTATATACTGACACTCCTCTCTTCGTGACTGGAATAGACATAAAACCAAGTAACAATATTCTTCCCATGATGCACTCTACCCAATGGCTTGGTCATTATATCTGCCAGATTGTCCTCTGAAGAACAGTGAAGCAAGCTAATTAATTTGCATTTGCTGGCTGTTTTTACATTACAATATTTAATATCCACATGCTTGCTTCTATTCTTTACTCTGTCACCTGTTGCCATTTTAATGCAAGCAGCATTATCCTCAAACACCATAACAGCTTCACTTTTCTTTACATTTAAATCCTTTAACACCTGTACGTACCTGGTTACCTCTGAGCAAAGTTCAGACACAGCAATAAATTCTGCCTCTGCTGTAGAAATAGCTACAGTTGTTTTTTTCTGGACTTCCAATGAATTAAAGCCCCTCCAAACAATGCCACAATCCCAGAATTGGACTTTCTGGTTTTTACATCATCGGCATAATCATTATCAACATAACATTTCAATTTCAATTCTTCAGAGACCTGTATTTGAAGATCCAAGTTTATAGTTCCCTTCAAATACCTGAGAATCATTTTTATACCCATCCAATGCAATTGCATTGATGCAGCAGTAAAATGACTTAAGATGCTTACTTCACAAGCTGTGTCTGGTCTGGACCACTTTGACAGATATAACAAGTTCCCTATTGCTGACTGATATATCTCTTGAACACAGGCTTCACTTTTATCCTCACCCAAATTTCATTAGCAGAATACCTGTTAGGTGAAATCCCCTTGTTCCATCTCTCTGACCTGCATGGCATTGACTGCTCTTGTGTTTCAACCCTCACTTGTTTCATATCCAAGTCATCATATTTTCCTTTTCTTGCTCTCTTTCAGTTTCTCCTCCCTGAACGCTGTCACCATCACTAAGTGAGCTCATAGCCCATAAACCCTGAGCTTTCTAGCCTTTGGGGGGTTTTTTTTTTTAAATTTGATTTATATGCCGCCCTTCTCCAGAGACTCAGGGTGGCTTACAATGTGTTAAGCAATAGCCTTCATACTTTTGTATATTTATACAAAGTCAGTTTATTGCCCCCACAATCTGGGTCCTAATTTTACCCACCTTAGAAAGGATGGAAGGCTGAGTCAACCTTGAGCCTGGTGGGATTTGAACTTGCAATAATTGCAGGCAGCAGATGTAAGTGGATGTTAATCACTGCCTTAGTCTACTGAGCCACCAAAGCTGGCTTTCTTGACCTTTTCTCCTAATTGCTTTTGGAATATGCACCCATACATTGCTTCCAAACACCCTTAAGTGTGCCAGAGATGGCTTTCTCCCATATAGCACAGCATATGGAGCAGTGGTGAAATGTAAAATTGGTTACTACCGATTTTGTGGGCGTGGCTTGGTGGGGTGGGGGTAATATGACTGGGTGGGAGCCAACTTTTTTTTAATTATTTTTAAAACCATTTTTTCTACTACCTCTTCAGCTGAAGAGGTTGTAAAAATGCTTTAAAAAGACTCTGCCAATCAGGCAACTCAGCTGGGATCTCAGAGACTTTTAAAAGCACTTTTTCTACAACCTCTTCAGCCTAAGAGGTTGTAGAAAAAATGCTTTTAAAAGCCTCTGACACGTGATCATCAGAGGCTTTTTTTTTCTTTTAAAAGCATTTTTTCAGCTGAAGAGGTTGTAGAAAAAATGCTTGTATAAATAAAAAGCCTCTGGTGATTGTGCGGCTCATCATGGGGGGGGGGGGGAGCAGGGATTTTTGCTACCAGTTCTCCGAACCACCCGCCTCCATCGCTACCAGATCGGGTGATCCGGTCCGAACCGGCAGCATTTCACCCCTGATATGGAGTATCATTAATAGAGGAACTCCACAGCCTTTTGATTAAATAATTAGCAGTCAACATGGCTTTGCCCCAATATGACTTGCTCAGACCAGAATCCTCCAGCAGTGAGTCCTTCATTGTTTGTAAGACACCATTCTGTCTCTCAATCACTCCATTCTCAGCTGCTGTGTACGGATTTGTGTTTTACACCTAACTGTCCCAACCATTGTTGAAAACTTGCTGACATAAATTCTGAACCTCTTTCAATTTGCAGCTGACATACCTGTTGTTTATATCTCCTTTCTACAAAGCTTACCCATTGCTTAAATTTCTGTAGCACCTCTATTTTACTCTTTAGTAAATAGCAGAAACCAAATCTGCTGTTGTTGTTGTTAGTTGCGAAGTCGTGTCCGACCCATCGCGACCCCATGGACAAAGTTCCTCCAGGCCTTCCTGTTTTCCACCATCCTCTGGAGTCCATTTAAGCTCACACCTACTGCTTCAGTGACTCCATCCAGCCACCTCATTCTCTGTTGTCCCCTTCTTTTGCCCTCAGTGTTTCCCAGCATTAGGCTTTTCTCCAGTGTGTCCTTTCTTCTCATTAAGTGGAATCTGCTGTAGTCATCTACAATGACCAGCTTTGCTCCTCCCAAACTGGCTTGCATTGGCCCAACCAAATCTGCATGTACCAGCTCTAGAGCTCTTGTTGTTTGCCTTGTGTTACTCTTGCTTACAGGAAATACCTTGGACTTTGATGATTTAAATACTAAACAGTCCAAGTATGCCTTACACTCTTTTAAATTTAACCCTTCTCCAAACTGTTGCATCTTTTGCAAACCTCTGAAGCTGGCATGGCCAAGCTTTCTGTGCAAGAGATAAATGCATGAATCATATGCCACATTTCCAAATGTTTGGGCACATTGAACCTTTTGTCCCTGAAAAACACACAAAGATTATCCTGTTTTATACCCTGTGCATAAAACTCCCATATTTTTTTATGAGACACTTCCCATTTACAAATGTGGTCTCAAAACCTTGTTTTGCTGTCTTGTTTCTTTCTTTTTAGAAAACCATTGCTGGGTTGTAATCCAATCTCTACAGACATCCTGTCTGTTGCTTTTCTCTCTCTGCTCCTTGGACCCCCATCTCAGGAATTTCTCCTCGTGGCTTTTTCTAAAATGAAGTTTGTTTTCTTCAGAAAGCAAACAGACTTTAAGGGCTTCTATTCTTAAGTCCTGTTCTGGTTTGCACTCAAAAACAGTTGAAACAATGTCCCAGGTTTCATCAAGACTATTTAACACCGACAGTATCTTCTGAGACTCGGGAATCTGCATTCCACACTTTTCCAATTCAATAAATAAAGTTTGAATTCACAGCAAATGTTTCTCCACATTCTCTTGTGGTAACAGTCTGGCTCTGTACAATTGTCTCAATAATTGCATAGTATTGCAAGCTGAAGCACTCACATGCATACTTCTTAATTTCAGCCAAACCTCCTTTGCAGTTTTTAAATTAGCTACATTCAGGAATTGTTCATCTTCTAAACTTAAGATAATGTAGGCCAGTTCCTTATCATGCTGCCTTTGCTGCTGTTAATGGTGAGTGGAGTGGATTAATAACAATATCCCAGAGCTCCTTAGCCTTCAGGAAGCATTCCAATTTTGCAGCCCAAATAATATAATTCTTCTGTCCCAATTGAGGCAGAGAGTTCTCCTTCGAACTCAACAGCCATCTTGCAAGCCTTCTCAGCTTTGTTCTCTTTTCCTTATAACACAGGCTGTCCTTCATCTTAATTACAGTTCAGTCTTAACTGTGTGCTTGGTGTGCTCTGGGCCCATAATGTATTAGAGCCATCTGGGTCACCAAAGAATCCCCATTTGGTGTCTATTCCAATTCATGAACCCTTATATACTGACATATTTCAGAACTGATGAATAGCATGTATTGAATAGCAAGTACATATTTTTCCAAATGAAATTACTTAGTTTTTATGTGTATGGGAATAAGACTTAGAGATATCTAGAATAGTATTTTGGTTCTATTGTTGAATATTTTTAAAAAGCAAGCTTGTTTGTTTAATTGCTATTGTATTATTGGAATAAGGAAATTTTTGCTTAACCCTTTGCTTTTCTATTAATGTTGTACTCCAGCAATATCTCTGTTGCAACCTGTCTTAATTTTTTAAAGCAAGTAAAACAATGCCTTAATAAAAGTATACAACTTATTAAAATTATTGCTTGATATTTAATTGGGGAAAAAAGACGCTTCAAATTGAACAAGTATTTAAATTGAGCAGCATTCTCATTGGGTTCTTTTATATCAAACTATCTCAATTTTTTCCCCCAAATACCTTCTAAAAACTAGAAATTATTTAATATGTGTTGAAGTCAGGCTTGGCTTGAAATCTTGTTGATTTCCCATGTTTGAGGCATATGTAATTTTTAAAAAAACATTATCACAGTTTTTTTGTCAATTCTGTTTAGCATCCAGAGTCCTTCTGTTGAAAGTTTTTTTTAGTTTTCTGTGATTTTTTTAGTTGTCTTTAATTTGAACAACCTTATAGTGAAAAACTAGATAACAGATTGATAGCCAGATAATTTATTATGCTAAACAATCACCTTATACAATTAAACTAAAATACTATAATACCATATAATAAAGAGAGATTTTGCAGATCACCGAGCAACTTAATAGCATACAGAGGCACAAAACTAAGTTAACTCTATAGGTAATGTGAGAATAGTGATAATACAGAATTGTACTCTAGCTCCTTGATCAAAAATTCTGAAGAATAGGATGAATCGGCCAAAACCTACAATAAACACTACTACGCGCCTAAAAGTGTCCACAGTGCCTATCCGACATGACAACAAACAATGGGAAGTTGGCATTTTGTGGAATCTTCCAGAAAGAGAGCAAAATGTTAATCCTTGCCAGAATAAAGGCCTAGTTATTTAAAAAATACAACATTAGTAAGATTGGGGGAAATGATCATTTTATGGTATCTCATGGGGATATTACTGACTTAACTTATTTAGTTGCTTTTTGAATTTGGGTATGGAATACAAATAGAGACAACTTTTAAGATCCACATATTTATTTTATTTTATTTTTTATTTTTATTTTATATTTATATTTATATGCCGCCCTTATCCGGAGACTCAGGGCGGCTTACAATGCGTTAAGCAATATACTGATTTAAGTAGTTCAACATGTGTGGCTTTAATCCAGGGTAGGTGACTTGGATTAATAAATGGCTTTAATCTAAGGTAGGTGTTAAATATAGTCCTGGTTGCTTTTTGAAGAAACTCAAACCTTAGTCAAGAAGGAATCCATTCTGTCTCAGATGGAATCTTATTGTAAAAGACATGGCTTCATCCAGACAGAAAAATGAGAGAGGTGGTGTACATTGTGTCCCTCATTTTTCCCCCCTATTCATATGATTTTAATGATTGTCAAATCCAGCCCTAAGTTTTGGTAGCGATATGACACAAAAACCTATAAATTATTTGTGCTTTTATTTTTGGCACTGAATAGCTATGAAAAGTTTTCCAAAGATTTGCAGAATCAGTATCTAGGCTTCTGTGGAGTGGATAATGTCCCTATCTTGTTTGCTAAAGATATGCTTGATTTAAAAAAAAAAAGACTTCTAAAAGAACCAAACATCCATACTTAAATTATTTTTGAGTTCTGTAAATATTTCATGTCCCAGAAGAACAAAACTTGAAACATTTTGAGTATTCTGCCACAGGGTAATTTTGATTCTCTGATAATGAATCTAATTGATTCTTCCTCACTGCCATCTACTCTTTCCCTCAACTGGTTTGGAATATTTGTCATCCTTTTAAGTGCACACTTTAATGCATTATTATTAACATCTAAGTAATTTTTGGCACTGATCAGTTTCAATAAACCAATAGTTTTTTTTAAAAAAAAATTAAAAGAGTTGGTTCCAGTAGTAGATCTGTATTATTGCATTTAACTGGTACAAAAGTGAAGTAGGTCTTGCCTGTGTCAATTTAGTGACACAAGCTATAAATGGTTATGTTATGTGAAATGTAGTCCCTGTATTTTGTTAAATTGATGCTCATTGTAATATGTGACATCACTACTTGTTTATATAGAAGACTATCAGAAATCTAAAGTGGATAAAATGGGAAATAGTGACTAAGAGATTTGCGCAAAAATATTGAAATCGGATTGACCTGAATAATGATTTTTTAAACCTGAGAGAAACCCTTCCAGATACCTTAACAATGCCTTCTATCTTGAACAGATAAATAATATTGCAAACGTGATCTCCACATAGTATTTATTATTTATTTATTATTATTTTATTATTGTGATTTATATGCCGCCTTTCTCCCTGAATATAAACCAGTGATGGCGAACTTTTTAGACAGTTCCCAAATTGCACATGCACGTATGCCCAAACTGAAAGGTGCGCGCAGACATGCGTGTACATGTGCATGTGTGTGAACGTGCACATGAACATGCGCACATGTGCAGCAGAGACTCCAACACCAGCTGGCCAGGAGGAGGCAGGGCATCCCAACACTGGCAGCGTGGCAAGAGGTAAGATCTTTTTCTTTCTTGAGCTTCTGTTTCGTCGTTTGTAGGGAAACAGAAGCTCACGAAAGAAATGCCACGGAGATCTGACTTGGGACGACAGCATGCGTGCCAGCAGAGAGGGCTCTGCGTGCCACCTTTGGCACGCGTGTCTTAGGTTCACCATCACGGGTATAAACAGTCCCTTCTTGATTGGGTGTGTGTGATTCTTGAAAGCTCAGAAGATGTCAAAGAATAGAATTATACAACTATACGGTGTCTCATTGATGTTGGTTATTCATGTTTTTCTGCAGTAGGCCTTTTTTGGGAATTGAATACTTGATTATTAAATTTTGTTCAGATATTCAACAAAATACCTGTTAGATATTTTCTAGGTATATATAGGTAGTTTATTGATTGATTGGTCTTACAACTATATCCAAAATAGAAAATAAATAAAATGCAGGATATAAGTCCTGGGTAAAATAGGTAAAAGGAAACATAGTAATACATATGGTCAATCAACATTCAGATAAATACATCATTCAGATAAATTCAGATAATTACAGGATACCCCAATCTGTTTGATATATAATGAGTTTTTCAATCAACTGCCTTAACTATAAACTAGGTTTATATGTAAGTCAGAAATAACTCGTTAAGTAAATGATTTGAGGATAATAGGATGGTATTTTTATTTGATCATTATTTTCAGTTCCATACTTCATTCAATGTCTTTTTATATTGTTTTAATATAAAGAGAATTGCAAAATGGTAGAAAACATAAAAGAATTATCCCTAGCATATGGGATAGTTAGAGGTAGAAATTTACACAGTTTGCTCTAGGACAGTGATGGCTAACCTTTTTGCCATCACGTGCCAAAAGCGGTCAGAGCGCGGTGGGGTCACACGCACCCGTGCCCACATCCATAATTCTATTCGCCCCACCCCCCTGTGCTCCCCCCGCTTTTGGCACGTGATGACACGGTGGGCCCGGTAGGCCTGTTTTTTGCTCTCCCCAGGCTCCAGAGCCTTTCTAGGAGCTTTGGGAGGGCAAAAACAGCCTTCCCCACCCCCCAGAGGCCCTCCGAAGGCCGGAAACAGTGTGTTTCCTGACTTCTGATGGGCCCAGAAGGCCCGAAAATCAGCGGGCTGGTGCACGCATGCGTGTCGGAGCTGAGCTCGCGTGCCCACCGATATGACTCTGCGTGCCACGGATGCCATAGGTTCGCCATCACGGCTCTAGGAGTTCTTAATGTCTCTGTTACACTTTTTGGAACTCTGATATAAGCATAGAACTCTAAATGAGATCTTGACTGAAGTATGACCACTAATTTTCAATTACAAGTGAAAACTTCACCATTACTTGATATTCCTTTTTTCTTGATATATATACATACTAAATCAACTCTGCAAGTTGATATTCAAATAGTTATGTGCCATTTTTTTAATGAGGGAATTTGATTAATCCAAATGCTACTGATTTCTGCATTCATATAGGTTACATTAGCTGTTTATTTTATAGGTCTCACAGTCCAAGCATTGCAATTTATGGGACCTGTAGTCTGAAAAATCCAGAAGCTATTATGGATTCTTTGTAACATACAGTGTTTTTTCCTGCATTTTAGCCAATATTTCGTTGTCAAACCCAAAGCATAGGATTTGGATTAGGCAGGCTGTGATTGGCACATTATTCTTAAACTATTGATACCTTTTAAAGTTGAAGCTTTATAACTTTACAACCTGGAAACTGGTATACTGATTTTCTTCAGTTACAAGTAAGCTCCTTGTGTATATAAAATGAAATCTACAGATGTACTTTTGGAAATACTAATTACTTGTTGTGACAATTCACATTTGTAAATGTAAATTTGGAACCTTTTTGGTGAGTCCCTCCAAACAATAATACACAATATATTTTCATGTTTTTCCTCTCCTGCCTTCTGATGAGTAGGCCTCATATTTTTGTTTCTCTTGGCTCTGAATTGATGCATAATTACGACAGCTAGTGTTCTGGTTTATTTAATTGCTTATACAAGTAGTCTCTAAATAGTAGAATGCTGGAGGGGGAAGTTGCTAGGAAGATTGCAGCTTTTCAGTGATAAAATATCTAGCCTATTTTTTAATCTTCAACCACTTTTTCGCATTTTTTTAATCGTTGCTCACCAGTTTAAAATTACACAGGTGTCTTACTGTTATCTCAGAAAGAAAGTGGTCTCTCAGAAGTACTCCACTTGAATCCTTTATGAACTGTTTGCTGCTTCTTATCCAAAAGCTTGGAGAATAACATGTCAGGTATTCCAAGGTATTTGACAAATGACCCTTTTTCCTGCTGGCTTTGCGATTTGATGTACTAGTTGCAGGATTCCCAATGGAAAAATGATGCAATTTGCATTTTTTTCCCCCTGCTGGGAAGAGAGTTCTTTCATTCAGAGGCTTATGTTGTTTCATTTTAGTATTAACAGAATTCTGTCAGGCTTTTGAAAACCTTTTATTCCCATATAGCGGCCAGATGCTTTGAACTATTTGTCATAGCAGTCAAAAGGCTTTTCTTGGAAAGCTAAAAGAATATCTTATTGTGAATGTTGCTCATAAGTTCTATTACGAACGGTTTGCATTTTAGTTTCTATCAATTCAAAGGCATTTTATTTATTGATGCACTCTGGCTTAAAGGGAAAAAAGAGATACGGCTTATATCTGCAAAAAAGAGATAGGAAAAACTGGATCTGGTTCTTAAATAGATGAGATGACAAGGGATAGTAGATGAAGAATTTGAAAGATTCCCCCCCCCCCCCCAATAATTAGGCTGAGCGAGCACATCGTATGTGAAATGCTTGATGACTTGATATTTTTTTAGGGATGCATTTAAAAGCCCATTCTATCAAAGGAGTACTTGGTACTTCAAAAGCATATTGCAGTTACATAATCAGTGTAGAGGGGAAAAAAAGGTCCAATTATATTACAACAGCTTCTTCTAGCCTAGCAATGTCAATTTATTTTTGGATTGTAACCCTATATAGCTTTAATAATTTATATATTTTTTAAAAAAAATATTTATTTGGCTCAACATAACTCAGTTTAGTATGAATACTGGGAGATGCCAACATCTGGAGCTTAATTGGTGGAAAATAAAACCTTGTATATTTTTTGTGACATTTCATATTCTGTTGTTGGAGTAGTACAGGTAGTTCTTGACCTACAACAGTTCATATAGTGACCATTTGAAATTACAGTGGCACTGAAAAAAGTGACAGTTTTTCACACTTAACAAACACTGCCGCATCCTGATGGTCACATGATCAAAATTCAGACATTTTAGCAACTGACTCATATTTATGATTGTTGCAATGTTATGGGGGTCATCTGATCCCCTTTTGCTACCTTCCAACAAGCAAATTCAGTGGGGAAGCTTCCTTTAACAACCATGTTAACCACTTAATTAACTGCAGTGATTCAGATAACAACCTTGGCATGAAAAGTCGTAAAATGGGCAAAATTCACTCAACAACCATCTCACTTAGCAACATAAATTTTTGGTTCAATTGTCATAAGTTCAGGAACTACTTTGTTAAACATTTTTTTCTTCTCTCATTTAACTTGATGGAAAAAAACCCCCTACTTTCAAGCTTCCTCTCTGTTATCCTAAGAATAAAATAGACATTTTCCTTGGTTTGATGCTGTATTTTGTTTGTTTTGTTGTTCGTTGAAAATTTGTAATTTCTTATTTTTTTTTAACTTTCTCTCTACTGCAGTTTTCTTAAATTTGCCAAGAAGCTAGGTGTGATTCAGTAGGTTAAATTTAGCTAAGTTCATTTGCGCTTCCCCCAGTAGATCGTAATGTAACAGTACAGTACATGTTGGTGTAATTTGAGACAGAAATTTTATTGATAGAATTTAGATGTAAAACACAGAGATAATTTAATTATTTATCCAAAGCTAATGTTGAGATCCCGCTTGTACTGTAGCGATATGACTGAGGTAATCTCTCTCTTTTCTGGAGGTGTACTAATTATGAAATGCTATCATTTCATATGATCTCAAAGAATGTCCTTTATGTCTCTATTGTGATGGAGATATATTTGCTTGGAATAAAAACACAAGCCGTTCTCAAGACTGTAGAAATTGTTGGTTCCAGTGGCTGCACTGAAGATGTGCTGAATATTTAAAACAGAATCACTCAGCATTTTTTAAATGCCCTAAATACAAAATGCCCTATTTTGAAAGTGTTGTTCTCCAGCAGCGTGCCCAGAAGGGACGTTCAGGTAAGCAACGTCCGTTTTGAGTGGGAAATGGAGTATTCTGAACATCTTATAAGTGTTTTGAGCTCAAAACAAAAGATGTACTCTACTGATGATCTTAACTGAGGTTTATTTTGGGGGGTAGGTCTTATATCTTGAAAAATCATGCTAGGCCTTATTTTCCGGTTGGGTCTTATTTTCCGGGAAACAGGGTAGTACATTACTAAAGTGCTTAAAACATCTTGTTTTGCATTCAAAATAGCTATTTCAAGTTGTAGAAGGGGCATTTTTCAGTTAAAACAGGGTGTTTTAAATTGAAACATATTAACACTAAAATTCTACAGCATATCGGGAAAGATCATCCAGGAATGGGTAGTGCTCTGCTTCTCTGCATGGATGATCTTCCCCTCACGCTGAGAAAGGGCGTATCAGGTAGGACCAACGCCCATTTTCTCTGATTTGCTGATGGGTCAAGCCTTTTGTTTTTAGAAAAGTATTCACTTGAGTGGCACATGCAATTTATGTACAAGTAGTACTTGACTTACAACAGTTCTTTTAGTGACAAAACTTACAATGGCCCTGAAAAAAGTGACTTATGACCATTTTTCACACTGATTACCGTTGCAGTATCTACATAGTCAAGTGGTCAAAATCCAGACACTTGGCAACTGACTGATATTTATGATGGTTGCAGTGTCCTGGGATCATGTGATCATCTTTGGCGACCTTCTCACAAGCAAAGTCAACAGGGAAGCCAGATTCTCTTAACAACTGTGTCACTAATTTAACGAGTGCAGTGATTTACTTAACAACTGTGGCAAGAAAGCTCATAAAATGGGCCAAAATTCGTTTAACAAATGTCTCACTTAGAAACCAAAATTTTGACCTCCATTGTGGTTATAGGTCAAGGACTACCTGCATACATATGTATATTTTTCTCTTAAGTTGGACTTAGTTAAATATCTAAAATTTATAAATTGGATTTAAATCTTGCCCTTTTCTTGTTTTTCTTACATTCTAAATATAAGTTGTGCTAAGTGATACTTTTGTTTTAGCAAGGTATATCTATATATATATAATGCACAAAAAACCTCATTGAAATAAAGTGGATGCACATTCCTTTATAGAGTTACAAAATCAATAGCAACTTTAATAGGGATTCATAAGCCTTGGCTAACTTTATTTCTGGACATTGCTATAAATCTTTTTCCAGATATATAGCATATACATGGAATGTCTTAGTATAGAAAGGAACTCACTAACCCTCATTCTTGATGTCAGCCTTTGGAAACTTGGAAGCAGAGTTAACCAGTCATTCAACCATTCAGTGTCATTAAACAATATTTTTGAAATGCAGCTTGGTCATTTGCACAGATGAAAATAAGCCTAGTGCTGGACAGGATGGGACGGGATGGGAAGGGAAGGGACCTTGGAGTCTTGTAGTCCAACCCCCTGCTCAAGCAGGAAACCCTATATCATTTCAGACAAATGGTTGTCCAATCTCTTCTTTAAAACTTCCAGTGTTGGAGAATTCACAACTTCTGGAGGCAAATTGTTCCACTGGTTAATTGTTCTAACTGTCAGGCCATTTCTTCTTAATTCTAGGATGCTTCTCCTTGATTAGTTTCCACCCATTGCTTCTTATCCTGCCTTCAGGTGCTTTGGAGAATAGTTTGACTCCCTCTTATTTGTGGCAGCCCCTCAAATATTGGAAGACTGCTATCATGTCTCTCCTAGTCCTTCTTTTCATTAAACTAGACATACCCAATTCCAGCAACCGTTCCTCATAAGTTTTAGCCTCCAGTCCTCTAATCATCTTTGTTGCTCTTCTCTGCAATTTTTCTAGAGTCTCAACATCTTGGTATAAGGAAGAGAGTTTATTTGTAATGTCACTGGGCACAGGAATCTGATACAGGTAGTCCTTGACTTACAACAATTCGTTTAGTGATCGTTCAAAGTTACAGGTTCAATGAAAAAACTATGTTATGACTGTTTTTCACACTTACAACATTTACAGCCTCCCCATGGTCACGTGATCAAAATTTAGATGCATGGCAAATTGACTCATACTTATGATTGGTTGCAGTGGATCATGTGACCACCTTTTGTGACCTCCTGACAAGCAAAGTCAGTGGGGAAGTCAGATTTATTTAACAACCTTTGAGACTAATTTCACTGCAGTGATTCACTTAACCACTGTGGCAGGGAAGGTCATAAAATGGGGCAAAACTCACTTAACAGATGTCTTACTTAGCAACAATTTTTTGGGGGCTCAAGTGTGGTCATAAATTGAGGATCACCTGTACTACGTAGTAAACAGTGTCTATATAATTTACTATTGAACAACACTGTTGGCCTTTCCAATGAAAACAATAGTGGCGACTCTTTTAAAATGAATCCTTGAGATACTGATAGAAACCAGTAAACATATTTAAGGTGAAAGGGATTCAAGGAAATCTGTTTGATTGTCCAAGAAGGTAAGGTATAGAACAAGGTGGATGATTCAAGGTGGATAATGCCCATGGAGAAGAACTTCGGAAAAGAATAAATTGTTTTAAGTATTTGGGTAGATGTTAGAAACCCCCAAGCCAAAACAGACTACATTTGAACTGCTCCAAATTGACAGTTCTAGAGTCATGTCCTAAAAAGAGGAAAATGCCTGCAACTCAGTGGTGAAATCCAATTTTTTTTACTACCGATTCTGTGGGCGTGGCTTCGTGGGCATGGTGTGGCTTGGTGGGCGTGGCAGGGGAAGGATACTGCAAAATCCCCATTCCCATCCCACTCTGGGGCCAGCCAGAGGTGTCATTTGCCAGTTCTCTGAACTGCTCAAAATTTCCGCTACCGGTTCTCCAGAACCTGTCAGAACCTGCTGGATTTCACTCCTGCTGCAACTCCTTGTAACGATATAGTAACATGATGCAACTTCAGATTGGGATTATATACATTTTCTCCGTGTGCCTGATTTGCAAGTACATTCTAGTGGAGATTCCTTCTTGAGCATACTAAGTTTCCCATTTGGCTATATGGTAGCCAGAAGGTATTCTTTGTCGAAACACCAAGTGAAACAATTTTTTTTCTCTGTTTAGTTTCAGTTGGCATCAAGCCTTGTGAATGTTTGGTGCCAGCTTATGATGTATCTGTTCACCCATAACTGTGGTTAAGTCTGTGCTGTTGTGCCTTCTGTTCAGTTTCCTCCCGATGTCCTGTGTTGTAGAACTTTAACATGGTTTATGGTTCTAAGCATATGGTATATTCATTGTTTTATTTTTTTATTTCATATTGTATTTATCTTTTTAAAATATGTTTTATTCTTTTTTTGGGATTATTCATCTATTGACAGTGAAGTAGAAATTTGTATTAACGTGAGAATGGGCATATAAATCTATAATACAGTGGAATAAAAAGATACAGTGGGTTATAATTTCTTTATATTGCTTTTGTAAGAGTGCATGAAAAAGCATTTGCCATCATGTACATTAAGAACTACAATAACAACAACCTGTCGCATAACACCCCGGACTTAACAGTTGCTGATAAGAAAGACAAAAATCTGGATAGTGAATATGGCAGTGCCTGGAGACAGCAGAGTAGAAGAGAAAGAACTGTAGAAGATAACAAAATACAAAGACCTACAAATAGAAATAGAACAACTATGGCAAAGGCAAGCAAGGGTACTACAAATAGTAATAGATGCCTTGGGTGTAATTCCAAAACAACTGGAGCATCACTTGAACACCATTTTTGTTGTTGTCAGTTACAAAGTCGTGTCTGACATATCACATCCCCATGGACAACGTTCCTCCAGGCTTTCCTGTCCTCTACCATCCTCTGGAGTCCTTTTAAGCTCATGCCTACTGCTTCAGTGACTCCATCCAGCCACTTCATTCTCTGTCGCCCCTTCTTTTGCCCTCAATCTTTCCCAGCATTAGGCTCTTCTCCAGTGAGTCTGTCCTTCTCATTAGGTGGCAAAATATTTGAGTTTCATCTTCAGGATCTGGCCTTCTAAAGAGCAGTCAGGGTTGATCTCCTCTAGGACTGACAGGTTTGATCGTCTTGCAGTCCAAGGGACTCGCAGAAGTCTTCTCCAGCACCATAGTTGAAAGGCTTCAATTCTTCGGCACTCAGCCTTTCTTATGGTCCAACTTTCACAGGCATACATTGCAACTGGAAAAACCATAGCCGTGACTATATGCACTCTTGACCATGAACACCATAGGAATTGACCAATTTGCCATCAGTCAATTGCAGAAGGCAGCTTTACTTGGAACAGCTTCTATCCTGTGATGATATCTGTAACACCAGATATGCCTATCCCAGGTCCTTTGTAAGGACTCCATAGGTAGACAAAAATGCCAAACCTAGCCTGAACATCTGCCTGACTGTGTGATGATCAATAATAATAATAATAAAAACTAAAGGCTTAAAAACACTCCTCCACATAACTCTTTTAAAAATAACATCTTAGGCTCACAGAGAGGCTACTGCTGAGGATATGCTTTAGACATCCTGACAGAATGCTCAGGGTGAATTTAAGATTGTGAATAAAATCAAAGAAGAAATCACAGGGACAAAATGAATTAATTTCTTTCCTTAAAGAAATTTACCATGCACCATCCAGTTGAATTACCCATATGTAATCTAGTCATAGTTAAAGGAATTACATTTCTAGGTGCCCTAAATCAGTAATGAGTAGTCTCTTAGTAGCTGACTCCTTACTTTAGCAGTCTAGGGATTGAATTTGGCATTATTGGGTATATGAGTAGGGCTTTTTTAGATTTTTTTTTCCCTCTAAAGAATGTTTCTATCATGAAACATGTCTTAGAGCAGTGATAGAGAACCTTTTAGGCACGAGTGCCAAAAAGGTCATGTTGAAACGTTGTGTGTGTGCATGTGCGCTCGTCAGGGCTGCGCTCTAGAAAAGCTGAACTTTGAGGTCATAGTGTGCATGCGCACCCAATGATCAGCCAGCCAGTGTGCATGAGCAGGCCGGTTTTCGGCACTGCCGTACATGTAAAGGGGTTGCACTCTGGAAAAGCCGAACTTCCGGGTTCTGGCGCGCATGTGCACCCGACAATCAGCTGGCTGGCATGCATGTGCAGACCAGTTTTCAGCACTGCCACGTACACGAAGGACAGGTGATCATCATGCGCGCATGCGCGCCAGAAACCCAGAAGACAAACAGGCAAGGCCGCACGTGCCGGGCGACATGGCTTCACGTGCCACTTTGGGCACACATGCCATAGGTTCGCCATCACGTCTTAGAGTGTACATTACAGTTTTTACATCTAATGTTTCAAAGTGCAGAAAAATGTTATCAGCAGTAATATGTTCAAAATTCAACAGAGTTAAATCTCAGGTTGCCTTTCCATGATTTTAAAACACATTGTGCAAGATGTTTGGTCCTGTAGTGATTTGTTACATAACTGTGGTACTGATAAATTTAAGCATGGGTAGAATGATTAAGAAAGTCACATTTAACTCAAAAACAAATGAGGGATTAGTTGAAAAGTAGGGAGACATGCCCAACAATGGATGATCAATTAGAACAGAGCTGGCTGAGGAATTCTGGGAGCTGAAGTCCACAAGTCTTAAAGTTGACAAGGTTGGAGACCCCTGAATTAGAATGTATACAATAAATAGGTATCAGGAAACCCAGGAATCATCAATATGAGAGTTGTGTAGTATCAAGGATTTTGTTAGAAGAAAAATAAAATATTCTTTAAAGAGAACAAACAATAACATAGACCTTAACACAGGGAATTTAAAAAGTTTAAAAAAAATAGTGCATGGAAGCAGTTGCAAATAATATTAACATCTAGAACCTTAAAATATATTCAGTGCACGGAAACGAAAGCAATAATGTTGATCTTTTGGATTTTAAAGAAGTTTTCAAGTTTCAAGTTTATTTAATTTGTATACCGCCCTCCTTATGTTGTACATAAAAGTACAACATTTAAAATCCACTAAAATCCAATTAAATAAATTTGGCCATAGAAATATTAAAACCCCAATAATTTAAAACAAATTAAAATTTATAATATTATTAAAAAGGGGGAATCAGGCCAGGCCTCTCTGGCGGAATAAAAAGGTCTTAAGAGTGCAGCGAAAGGTACGTAGGTCCGGGATTCTCTGGGGGGAGCTCATTCCAGATAGTAGGTGCCCCCACAGAGAAGGCTCTTGGCCAACGGCATCCGGAGGAGGCCCTCTCTATGAGAGCGTACCTGCCAGTGGGAGGCCACTGGTGGCAGTAGGCTGTCTCGTAAATAACCAGGTCCTAAGCCATGGAGCGCTCTAAAGGTAGTAACAAGGTTGCTAAAGGTAGCAACCTTGAAGCGCACCTGGAACACCACTGGGAGCCAGTGCAGCTCAAGCAGGAGAGGTCTTCAGAGGAGAGGTCTTCAGAGAAATCTCTGGTTCCATTTTCACTCCGGATTTTACAGGGTAGGAAAAAAAAGAAGACAGCCTGAGGGAAATACTGAATAAAATTGGACTAAACTGAGGTAGTAATGAAAAGGGATCCTCTTTTTGGATCTTGCTAACAAATTGTTCGCAATTCACCAAGTTCTAAATGGTACCCTTCTGAAATTTCTTAATTAAAAAGTGAGAAAACTTTCTTCCCAATGTAATGAAAGTTTTTTTATTAGAGAAATGAGGATTTCCCTATATAAATGCTGATTTTAAAATGGAGATATGCAGGTATTGTAAAACACTAGCTTTCCCAATTATAGCACATACTGTATATAACATGTCTTGTTGAAGAATGCAGAAGAAACATGCTCTTCTGCAAATGTTAGGCTTGCTTAAGTAATTTTTAAAAAAATATTCTTTGAATATGGCAGCATGCAGTGAATAAAAATAATGTCCTCTAGTCATTTATTTATCTGGATTTTTCAAAAGGGCTTTGGTTATTGCTTTTCAAGAATTGTTGAAAAATGCTGGTAGCCAAGGGCAACAGGTGATGGTATTCTTAACTGAATTCTAATTGTTTAAGAGAAAATAAAGGTGGAATAACTATACAGTTTTATAGAAGGTTATAAACAGCAACATGTTACTGGGATTGCTGTTTGATAAATGACTTTGTGTTAGATTGAGCAATAAGGGGTTCAAATCTGCTAATGTTCTCAAATATATAGAGGGGAGGAATGAGGAGGAAACAAACAAAGCAAAGATTTTGAAAGTTTTCCAAGGACATATATAAATAGATGTTTATTGATGCGAAAAACAAATCTTAATGGTAAGGGCTGTTGATGACTGACTTGAAATGTTTTGTAGCATATCTCTGTGAAACAGCCACTCGGTGTTTAGTGACTGAAGACATTTTAGTTCCATATGGGGAATCATTAAAAATAAAAAGTCATTTATTGCAAATGAAACTGTTATCTACATTAAAATGCATGTAACACCCACCTTTGCAATGCAGTATGTTCCTATCATACCTTAAAGGATAGTGTAGAGCTGGAAAATATATTGAAATGGAGAATCAGGTTTATTAAGGTGCTTAAGTCACTTTTGCATGCTAAAAAGGATTACAGTGTTTGAGATTCTAAGTTAGAGGAGGAAATGGCAAATAGAAAGTGAAATGACACATGAGAGAAATGTGGATAAAATTATTATGTAGAGGATGAATATCTTTCTTAAAAAAACATTTAAAATATGGAGATACCCAATGCAACGTAATGGTAAAGATTGCTGTTTCACAGCATATTTGTGGCCTGTGAATTTCTCACAACTGGGCATAGTATCTATGATAGAATATTAACAGCCTTGGTAGTACAGTGGTTTAAAGTACCCTGTTATTAATACCAGCTGCCTGCAATTATTGCAGGGTCGAATCTCACCAGGCTCAAGGTTGATTCAGCCTTCCATCCTTTCTAAGGTAGGTAAATTGATGACCCAGTTTGTGGGGGCAATAAGCTGACTTTGTATAAATATACAAAAGTATGAAGGCTATTGCTTAGCACATTGTAAGCCGCCCTGAGTCTCCGGAGAAGGGCGGCATATAAATCAAATTAAAATTAAAAATTAAAATTAAAATTGTGCTGAAATTTTTGGTCTAATCATACACACCTATATATGAAACCAGCCATTGTTTTCCATTTCTGATTTATGGTGATTATGATGCTAGTGATAAACCCCAGCATTCTTGTAGTCCTACATACATGTTCTTGGTAGCTATTATACATTTGCCAGTATTAATAGCCATTGTAAGGCTGACACTTTTGATCCAACTTGCTTAGTATTATATATAATTTTCCTGGATTTCTAACCTGTTTTTTTAGCCACTTCTGCACATATTAAGGATTCAGTTTTTCTGCTGGAAGTATGAGCTTTACTCCTGAGCTTCAACAATGCAGATTAATGAAATATATTACAAGTTGAAGACTTACCAATCATAAATTAACTTTGACTCTGGTGGGTCTTTTAATGCTGACTTGAAGATTAATGTGCCTTTAAGTTTGAATTTCATTTTGTTTAGGTGCCTCAAGCAAATACACAGAGATATAAAATGGTCAGAAACTGCATAAGATTTAGATTATTGTCTAGTTTATTTCTTTATTGGGTTGATATCCAGGAGTTCAAGGTTTCCTACATAGAGCTTCTTTAGTTTGGGCTAAGAGTGAGTCCTGAGTCTCACTGTTCTTCATCCAAAGCCTTAGTTTGTATGCTAGTTGCAAAATATTTAATTTGGTTTTTATTTATGATAGTGGATATAGTATTAATTTCCTATCCAGTTAAATTTCTATTTGGTTAAAATCCATCCTTCCCTACTTTGGTACTAAAGCTTTATAAATAGGATGATAAAGTTGATACTATAGGTGTTTTCAAATATTAAGATATATCACCCAAATGACAGTGCCAGCTTTTCTTCTTCTCTATCTCGGAAATCCTACCAAATCCCCACTTCTACCATTCTGAAAAAAAAACTAGATTTTTTTTTTTTAGAATTCTTGACTTTGCCTAACATGTTATTGTATTCCTACTATAGTTCTAATATATTTTTGTTTCCTGAATGTTTATCAGATTTCAAAGGGAGAGTTAACAGTTTGTGATCCAGGTATCCAGGATGTAAGAAGTAACTGTCATGCTGATTTCAAGAACTCTTTATTTGGTGTTAGCATTTTTATCCTTTCTTTTATAGATGTTTGGAATATCTCCCATTTTCTCCCAACTATATATTCCAGTTCAGTAACTACAGTCAAATTTAAACTCTTTAGTTCTTAGTTTGTTGTGTGTCTGTGTATGTTTGTGTAATGATTAGTTTGGAAAGAATGTATTTTTTAAAAGCAGCTACTTGCCCAGATGAATTTTCTTTAGTCTTAAATTATAACTAGTGTTGCTTCTATGCATATTGATATTGACAGAATTTAAGATTAGGCCTATTGATGTTTTGCATTCCCTTCTGTTGTTCTAGGAAACTTTCCCTGTAGTTTTTCAAGGATTAGGCTTTCTTTAAAAAGGGAGCATGCTTAAAGAAGCATGCTGCTTTTCAAGTATATTATATTTACATTTAAAGGAAAGAATTATATGGCACCAACGTAACAGAAGGTGTTGCAAATTGGTCTAATGCAGAATCTTACCAAATGATATTTTTCCAATTATGAAAGCTTTCTTTCTTTTTCTTCTGTAGTGAATCATGTGAACTATTTTTAATCTTCTGCCCCCCCTTCCTTCCTGATTAATTATTAGTGGATTTTACCTAGGTAACATAGGTATAACCAGGGATAGTATTCACTTACCTTCGCTACTGGTTCGCAAATGTGAGGGCCTTTCACACATGCACAGAGCGTCAAAAACAGGACGTGATCCTGCTTCCAGTTTACTTGAACCGGATAGAACCAGCTGAATACCACCACTGGGTATAACCCTGGTTTGATGTGATGTTTCAGTCACCATGCTAGAAACTGGGAGACTCTTGAGTTATAATCCTGTAGTGGACACAAAGCCAGATGGGTGCCTTTTCGCCAGTCATACACACTCAGGCCTGGGAAAGAAATCACTTCCCAAAAATCTTTGCCAAGAAATATCCAGGAACTTGCCCAGGCAGTCACCAGGAGTCAAAAACTGACTTGAAAGCCACAAAACAAAACTCTGATTGACATTTTTAATGAGATAAAATACTCTGCAGTTGATTACCCATTTATGTCTTTGAACTGCTATGATGTGCTAAATCTAAACTTTTCTTGCTGTAACACTGAGGCCCATGTTGGCAAAGAAAATTGGCAGTAACTTTTACTTCTTTGGAGGAATGAGAGGACGTGATGATACAGATACATTGACCAGATAATACCGCCAATGATAGAACACAAAATGTACTGCTGTTTTATTAGAGTTTGTCAAGGTATTATACAGTCAACTAATAAATTCAATTTTGGTTGGAATGTATTCCATTTCATGCTGGATTTTTCTCAGCTTATCTAATTCATATTCCACGTGGAACTTCTGTCCTTAGAGATTCACTGTTTTACAGTAGTATGCGTGCATTTCTGCATTTAGAAGGGTTGAAAAAAACCCTTTTGCTAATATCTAACTGCTTGAATGAATCGGTATATAGTTCTGTTGCAAGTAATGCTTTAATTTTAAAATAAATTTGTAATATAATACACATTATTCAAACTTTGGATCTGGCAGATTGTTTTGGCCAAAGAAAATGGGTAATATTTTTGGGGTGGATCCATAAGAAGGCCTGTCTTAATCAGTCATTTTATTTCTTACTACAAATAAGCTACTTACTATAAATAACCATATAAATTTATAAAACCATCAAATGAGCCATGTGAATTTAAGGTGTGGCCCAGTGACTGGTTTTCAGAACAATGGTGCCTCAGAAACCTCAGGGAATTAATATAATATCAGTGTTAGCTTTCTATCTTACAAGGTTATGTTAAAATCATGACATGTTATATAAGTGGCATGCTGTTGCATTAGTCCCTTTCTAGCTCTGCAAAATTCAGATGTCTGGTTTTATAATTTGTGTGGGACAGCATATTATTGAAGACATTTCTATATTTTATCAGCTCAATTATTTCAGTAATACTGCTTGAGTTTTAAACTTTGTCTATAAATAAATACTGAATTAAACTTTCAGTTGCAACATCAATTGAATTCATACAATCAATAATATTTATAGCATAACTGTGCAAACAGGTTAGTCTACAGAGCTGGACAGCAACTGATGTAATTTCACAAACTTCATAAAAGGTTACTATGAAAGCAATCTCTGGGACAAAAAATTAAATAATCCAGCTGTATATTTTTGCCATTATTTCTACCTCACCCAACCGATTTGTTTTTCAGCACCAGATCTTTGTTTAGCTGAGATAGAGTTCTTGTAGCCATATGTCGGTATATAGGTTTAAAGATGGATGCAAAGTAATTAGTTTGTTCTGCTCTTTTAAACCCGGCTTCTAAAAATATCTTAATTCCTGAAAGAAAAAGACGTTGAATGAATTTGAAAAGATTAGATTGGAATTGCCTGAAATTCTATTAAGCCACACTGCATGGACGTGCTGGGAATATCAATACAATTAATGTAAATTTGTACGAACTGATTTGTTGCATTATCTTGCTAATCTAACATATGGTACTTTTTGTGTCCATATTGCAGACGGCAACTCCAAACTAACATGGCAGTCAGACTGTGTGATGTGGCTTCTCTGCTTAGAAGTGGTTCGTGGGCAGCAGAGCCTTGGACTGGGGTCTGTGGGATTTTTCTTAAATTCTGTAGGCTATTATTAACATGTTGCACTAGTGCTGAGGCCATACCAAACACTTTAAATTATATTTGAATTAATTTTGTACGCTCTCTTACAAGTTCTGGCATAGCTATTAGACTATATTCTGGCTTGGGGCAAGGTTCATGGCATACTTGAAACTTGTAAATATAGATACAACTTTTTCTAATGCTATCTTTCTTCATAAATAACTTGAGTTTTGCTCCAGTACAATTTTCTAATAAAAAGAACAGAGTTTGTATTAAATCTGCTTTGGTATGGTCTGAATGCTGAATAACCATAACTCTGGAAATGACTTTATATTGTGTATTTTTTTGGTTACTAAAGAAATTATAGAGTTCCATTTCAATCATAAATTTTCTTGGCTGGAAATAAAAAACAAAAATCCAAAGCTGCTGAAAAACCTGTTTTCCAACAGGTGAAAACTTTATTTATGGATAGGGTATATTTCTTTAAAAGATAGAATATTGGTATGGTTTTATTTTGAGTAGCAGATGGTTCTGTAACTGAGACACCGTAATTTCAGATTATATAGGGTATTACAGCTGTTCATTTGAATGTTGCTTTAGGATTTCATTCTTGCCATCTAAGCACAAAAATAAATATGCAGATATGTGAAGATGGTTAGTTATCCTTTAAGAAAAGATCAGTTTAATAATGCTTAAAATAACTTTCTAGAAAGCTTCAGTCTGCAATATTGTGGCCCATATGTTCTGCATGATACAGTAGGAACATTTGAATAACAAACTGCTTAAAATATCCTTGGATAGTTTGTACACGAACAATTCAGTTCTGTTTTGAAATCAGAGGAAAGAGGTTCATAAGGGAGCATATGTTAGAGGAACTAAAAGGAGTGTTCATTAGAAGATATTTGGACCTCTTAAAACAAACATTGAAGGCATGCCTCATTATCCCGGAATTGGTCATTCTCGGGTTGATAGCTCATAATCTCCTACCTTCCCTTTTTTCAAGGGTAATATTTATAATTTCCAAGTATTGTCGTTCCATTTTTTTTACCGAGATAATAATTTGGACTTTATTAAACTACCTAAGATTGAAAATAATGGATTATCAAAAGGCCAGCTGAGGAGAATCTGAGGCTGAGTTCCTTCTTGAAGCAGTATTATGGGCACACTAAACTAGTTCTTGACTTCTAAAATGAGTTCTGTCTTTTCAGATTTGATTAAAATTTAAATTCCATTCTTATCTGGAAATAATAGCTAACAGGTTTTCTACAGTAGCATTCCTAAAATAAAAGTTTTTCTATATTTAGGAAAGCTCTTGCTTCAAATGACAAAATCTTTTACTCTTCTGTCAATAACTTCAGTTTTCTATTAGCTCATTTTAACTGAAGACATAGTTATACAGGTCTGAATTCACTGCTTTGAGGGGGGCACTGCGAGAAGCAATAGAGGTCAAAAGTAGTTGATAATAATTGGTGATAAAGCAAGGAAGTGTTCATGTGGTTATTCCAGCATTTGGTACTTCTTAATCCTTGTCAATCATAAAGTTTGGAAGAGAAAATTCTTATTTTGCCAGCAATATAACTAATGTGGCCAATCCACTTTAATATTTAAAAAGTAACCAAAACAGTACATTTGTTTTTAATAATGTCTTTTATGAAGTCTACTGTTGATTGTCATTGTCAGTTCATCATTTGCAATAATTATTGAAAGCTTTATGAGACGTTTATTTGAACAACGTTGAAACTTTATCAGAATTTAATACTTAACCAGTTATTTCTTGGGGTTTACTGAATTAGCTTTGCCTTAGAAAAAACGTTTCAGTAAACCTTTGTAGCTTTATTTTTTCTAAATCGGCTTTATTGTGAGAGAATTACAACAGCTTTGTTTTTATTATAGAACGATAATTGCAGTCTTGACAATTGGGCACTCTTGCATAATGTCAAAGCTTTAAATTCATAGCTAGAATCACTAATAGATGGTGAAATATGAATTCTGACAGTTCCTATTTTCTCTGTTTTTAGCAGGTAATTGCTGCCATGGAAACACAACTGTCTAATGGGCCAACTTGCAATAACACAGCCAATGGCCCTACTACCATAAACAACAACTGCTCATCACCAGTTGATTCTGGGAACACAGAGGACAGCAAAACCAATTTAATAGTCAACTATCTCCCTCAGAATATGACACAAGAAGAGCTCAAAAGTCTGTTTGGGAGCATTGGTGAAATAGAATCCTGCAAACTTGTAAGGGACAAAATCACAGGTATGTAAACAACAGGCATTTGCAATTTTACATAATATATGCTCTCTATTGAACATTTCTAATAGCATTACTTGTGAATGGCAGAACAGTGTCACATTCCCTTAGAAGATGGATTAATATCTCTTGTGAGCTACAATATGAGAAATGAGCTTAAAAATATATGCAAAAAATAGTTGTATGGGCTGACAGTGTCTTTTGCATAAAATTAGTTGCAAAGACAACACACTATTTGTCTGCTTCTTAAAGGAATAGGAAATAAAGGAGTATAAAATTGCCTGCATGTAGATGATTTTTTATATAGTTGAGGTGAATTGGTTAAGAAGACATTTCATTTATTTACTAAATTTGCATGCCACCCATGTCTCTCTACGAAGCAACTCTGGTCAGCTTGAAATGTTAAAGTTGATTATCTTCCATCTTTGTCAGCATTGTTAAATTAAATTTGCTACACAAAAAGATCACAGCAATTGAACTTGTAACATTTAGACCTAGACAAAATTTAGACATCCTCCTTCCTGACATCACCATCCCAAATAATGGATAAATACGTTTTCTTTGAAGCTGTCTTGATGAAATAGTAATGACATCATTATGCAGATTGATGCACATTATGTAATTTGTGTAATGATGTCATTACACAAATGTTGTAAATTGTGAATGACATAATTCACATTTTAATGTGCATTTGAGAGTAACAGATGCTCCCAGCCTCTTAGATATTTGAACATTGTTAATGTCAGCCCTAATCCTTCTTTTCATTAAACTAGGCATACTCAATTCCTGCAACTGGTTTTCATTCGTTTCATATTCCCTAACCATCTTTGTCGGTCTTCTCTGTACTCTTTCCAGAGTCTCAATATTTTTTTTTTTATATTGTGGTGACCAAAACTGGATGCAGTTTTCCAAGTGTAGCCTTATAAAGTGGTACTAAACACTTCATGTGATCTTGAGTCTATCCCTTTGTTAATGCATTTTAGGATTGTGTTGGTTTTTTGGACAGCTGCAGCAAACTGCTGGCTCAAATTTAAGTGATTGTCCACTAGGGCTCAAAGATCCTTCTGACAGTTCCTACTATGGAGTCAAATACCACCTATTCTATACCTTTGCACTTGGTTTTTCTCATCTAAATGTATAGCCTTACTTTTTCCCCATTGAGTTTCATTTTGTTAGATAGGGCCCAGTGTTCAAATTGTCAAGATCTTGAGCCTATCTGAGAGACTCAGTCCTGAGAGTCACATCCTAAGAGGAGACACAGCCCATGCCATCAAATCAGCATTGCACATTAGCTTTTGATATCAAGCATTATCCATCCAGTCTAAACTTATAGTATCTATAACATGACTGTTCCCTTTTCCAGAGCGCTGCGGCTCCACTCCATAGCTGGGTTATATCCTCTCTTCTCTGACAGTAACTGAGAGAACTTTCAATCAAATTACGTCACTCTGTGCTCCGCCCAGGCCCCCTTTCCTCCAAAACAACCCAGTCTTTCTCTCAGTTGCTGGCAGACTGAGAGGATTTTTTTGGCTCTGTGCTCCTTTCTTAGGGTTTTGTGCTTAGAGGTTACTTTATTTTTTATTTCTTTTTGCTTCAAGAGGAGAGCGAAGAATATGTTGGTTTCCTTGCCTATATCAGCTGCGGTAGCCGTTAGCATGCCTGTGAGATCTGGGTCGCTTGGCATTCAGCGCGAGGAGCGCTCGCAGCCGCCGAGTCTGACCTTTTGGGGCAGACCTGGCTATTAGATTGCCGCCGGTGAGGAGGCGGCTGGGCGGTTTGCTGTCGTATCCCCCGTCACCAAGTTTGTGGATTCGGCTCTCCGGTCAGGGAGGTGGCAAGGCAAGTTGCCTTGTTCGTTAATTTTTTTTTTAAAAAAGACTTACCTGTATTTGTGGACAAAGTAATCTCCACAAGTGACTATGTCGTACTCGTCTCTTTCCTTGGATCTGGAGCAGGAGGCCAGCCCCCTAGGTCCACTAAATCCCAAAAGAAAAAAGTGGGCAAGCGGTCTGTGTCTTCCAACTGCAAGCCTCATCTTTCCAAGGCCTCGGCCGCAGCTGACAAGGACTCTCTCCGGCGTCATAAGGCGTTTGAGTGACAGCATGAGAAGGCCAAGCGAGCAAAGGCCTCTGCTCTCCCTGGTGAGATGGGGCCCTTGCAATCTACCCCACTTGCTCCCGGACCCACGGCTGCTGTGGCTCCTCCACCTGGACCTTTGGCCTTGTCGAAGGGTATGTCGCAGTCTCTGCCAGATGTGTCTGCTGCTGGCTTGGATTCAGTTGTCCCAGTGCGCAAACAAAGGCCTACCGCCACCTTCACTCCCACAGCTGTGGGGCTTCGTGTATTGGAGCCAACCCCTGCGGGCGCACAGTTTGACTTCCAAACCATGCTCTCCACAGCTCTGGCGGCCATCATGGCGCCGGATGCTCAGCAACCCTTGCCAGGACCATCACCTGTTTTGCAGGCTCCATCTCAGATCCCATCTTCTCATAGGCCCCAGTCTTCCCGCCATCGTGAGTCTGATTCTTCTGTTTCTTCGGATCAGGAGGATTGTCCAGAGGATCTTGAATTTTCCGAAGATGAGGGCTTGCTACCTGACGCCCCAGCCTTTACAGGGTTGTTTTGTCCAGCCTTGTTCAAATCCCATTTACACAAGGCCCGCTTAACAACTAATCTGGGTTCGGTGGGTGCGCAACTGGCGCCCTCCCAGTCAGAGGCGGGGCCTCACGATGCCTTGTTTAAACAGGCCAAACAAGAGAAGGTTTCTATCCCGTGCCCCCAGCTATTCACTGACGTTCTCCAGGCTCCTTGGGGTCAGCCCGGGTCGTTGACGGTGTCTAGCAACCAGGACAAAAAGCTTGATTGCCCTGCACCGGAGTGGAGGAGCTTTTGGACTTGCCTTTTGTTGACCCACTGGTGGCGACTCTAGCGTCCCAGTCGGTGATCTCTTTGGACCCGCTGGATGCTTTGAAATCGGAAAACAGATGTGTGGAACTGGCGTTTCGCAAATCTCATCAGGCGGTAGCCTGGGCCATTAAAACTGCTATGGCCACTTCATTTTTTAATCGCGCTTCGTTGATCTGGCTGCGACAGCTACAGGAATGTCTGCCTCCTGAGTCTACGCATTTGCACCAGGATGTCAACAAAATCATTGCGGCCACAGAATATTCGGCGGACGCTTCGCTGAATTCTGTCAAGTTTGCGTCGCGAGCCATGGTGTCTTCTATCACGTCTCGCCGCCTCTTCTGGCTGCGCCCTTGGAAGGCTGCTATCAAAACGAAATGGAAGCTGGCAGCAGCTCCTTAAAAGGCGCCCAATCTCTTTGGCGCAGCCCTGGAGCTGGTCCTTGTGGAAGACAAGGACAAGCGTAAGGTGCTACCATCGACCTTTCGCAAGCAGGACAGGCTTTTTACTCCTTATATGCCACGCCAGCCCTTTCGGTCCTACTCTGGGCCCGGGGGGTCCTCCAGTTATCGGTAGTCGTTCCAGCCGTCTGACCGTTTCTCCGACAGCGGTTTTGGGACCGTGGCCGACCTCAGGCCGCTTTCAAGCGACCCTTTCATGGAGCCGGTTCCAAGGCCTTCTGCCGGGGCAAATGACTCACCGTTGCCCGGTCCAGTCGGCGGTCATGTCCAAGCATTTAGCCGCCAGTGGGAGTTGTCGACGTCGGATGCTTGGGTGCGGCCCACTGTCTCCGAGGGCCTCTCGATCGAGTTCATGGACTGCCCGCCAAGGCATTTCATCAGGTGGCCCATTCCTCGCTCGGCCGAGCTCCATCGTCAGATGTTGGCGGAAATATCACACCTGCTGGACATCAGGGCAATAGAACTGGTTCCATCAGCACAACTGGGGACCGAGTTTTACTCGATTCTGTTTCTGGTGCCCAAGAGCTCGGGCGGTGTCCGGAGAATCCTCAACTTAAAGGAACTGAATCTTGCGGTGCGTTACCGCCGATTCAAGATGCACTCGCTGTGCTCGATTCTGGCTTCGGTGCGTCAAGGGGATCTCATGCAGTCTGTGGACCTATGCGAGGCTTATCTGCATGTGCCGGTATACCCCTCGCATTGTCAATTTCTGCGGTTCGAGTTTGCGGGCAAGCATTACCAGTACTGTGCCATGCCGTTCGGGCTTTCTTCAGCGCCCAGGACTTTCACCAAGTTGGTGGCGGCCGTCGCCGCGACCCTCAGGTCCGTTCCGGTGCGGATATTATGTTACCTGGTCGATGTCCTGGTCCTTTCGTCCTCTCAGTCCCAAGCGGCTTGGGACATGGCCCTGGTGCTCTCGGCTTTTCGGGATCACGGATTCACCATAAATCTGGAGAAGAGCCATCTTGTGCCATCGACTTCCATTCTGCACCTCGGCTCCGTGATAGACGTGGCGAAAGGACAGGTGTTTTTGTCACCGGAGAGGGTGCGGAACATCAGGACATTGCTAACTCAGGTTCTGGCCCAGAGATCTGTCCCACTGCTGACGCTCTCGCAACTGCTTGGGAAACTTGTGTCCTGATTCCACATTGTTCCTTGGGCGCGCTGGCACTCCCGGCTTCTTCAATGGCTGCTCCTTCCATTTCAGCGGAAGGGGTGCTCCGCAACGGCGAGGAAGGTGTTTGTGCCTCCCCAGGTACGTCCCTCCCTTTGGTGGTGGATGTCGTCGGCCATTCTGAAGGGCTGTCATTTTCTGGACCTGTACCGGATCGTAGTCACCACTGATGCCAGTCTCCACGGGTGGGGTGCCCACCTTGCCAATCAAATCGCGTAGGAACTGTCGTCACTGTTGGAGAGGTCCCACAGCATCAATCTCCTCATACTGTGAACGATTCGGCTTGCCTTGCGTCATTTTCGTTCCTCTGTTCAGGGGCATCATGTTCTGGTCCTCACGGACAACACGGCCGCAAAGGTGCACATAAATCGAGAAGGGGGAACGAGGCCTCGGGCCCTGATGCTCGAGTTGGAGAGACTGTTCGCCTGGGTGGAACGGCATCTTCTATCAATTTGTGTGGACCATATCTAGGGAGCGTCCAACACGCGAGCGGACTGGCTCAGCAGATCCTTGATCGATCCGGCGGAACGGAAACTGCATCCACGGTTGTTTCGGGAGCTGTCATTCCGCTTCAGGACGCCAGTGGTCAAGTTGTTCGCCAGTCCAGTCAATGCCCAACTTCCTCGCTTCATCGCTCATAATCCGATTCCGTTGGCAGAGGAGGTGGACGCCCTTCGATGCCCTTGGCCGACCGGACTGTTGTACGCCTTTCCCCCGATCACGCTGCTCCCTCAGGTGTTCCGGAAGCTGATCGCAGAAGGTGCGGATATTTTGCTGGTAGTGCCGCACTGGCCGCGCCAGCCGTGGTTTGCCAATCTGGTGGAGTTGTCGGTGACCAACCAGTGGGTGATCCCTCCCCATCGAATCGCCCTGTGCCAGGGGGCCATCTCCCATCCAGAACCTCAATGGCTCCAGTTGGCCATCTGGCATTTGAATGGGTCATCTTGCGGAAGAGTAGGCTTTCGGACATGGTAATCAGCACTATTCAAGCTGCGTGCAGGCCATCCACGACATGGATCTACGAGGCTTCTTGGAGGGGGTTTTGTCATTGGTGTGCAGACCATCATGTAGATCCGACTTCTCCAGCTATCCAGGACGTACTTGACTTTCTCCAGTCGGGTTTGGACAGCGGTTTGGCTCCGGCCATGTTACGCCGTCAGTTGGCTTCACTTTCTACAGTGCTCTCCTTTCCGCCTTACACCTCTTTGGCTCATCACACGTGGGTGCGGGATTTTCTTCATGGCACTTCGAACTTACGCCCTCCCACGGTCCATCGTTACCCATATTGGGATTTGCTTTTGGTTTTACAAGCCCTCACGGTTCCCCCGTTTGAACCACTTGGTTCTGTCTCTCTCAAGTTCCTTTCATTTAAGGTGGCTTTTCTGTTGGCAATCACGTCAGCTCAAAGAATCTCCGAACTTGCGGCGCTGTCCGTCAGAAAGGACCTCTGGATATTTCACGCTAATACGGTGGTGCTCCAGCTGGATCCTGCATTTACCCCCAAAGTAAACTCGTGGTTTCACCATTCGCAGGAGATTGTGCTACCTGATTTCTGCCCTTCTCCCTTGCATCATCGTGAAGTTCTTTGACACATCCTCGATGTTCTCAGGGCGCTGCGCCGTTATATCCATCAGATTGCGTTCTTTCGGAAGACGGAGGCCCTTGTTTTGTTCCACCTGGCCTCTATGGGCCAGAAGGTTTCTTCGTCAACGGTGGGCCGCTGGATTAAGGCCTGTATCGCGGCCGCCTATGAACACCAGGCTCGACCTTTTCCAGCCAGGATTTTGCCTCACTCCACTCGGAGTGCAGCCACTTCGGCAGCCTGGGCGACCCAGGCTTCAGTGCTGGACATCTGTCGGGCGGCCACTTGGACCTCTTTGTCGCCTTTCATTCGACACTATAAAATTGACGTTTACGCCTCGGCCGAGGCATCTTTCAGGCGACGGGTCCTGCAGAGTGTGGCCTCGGGTCCTTCAGAAGGGAGCAGTCAGCTGCCCGGCCCTGGGATTTAGGCTTGGGTATGTTCCAGCTATGGAGTGAAGCTACAGCGCTCTGGAAAACAGACGTTGCCTTACCTGAACATCCATTTTCTGGGTGCTGCAGATCCACTCCATCCCCTCCCCTGTTGTTGTTGGGGCTTCCTGCTCCATTGTTTCGGAGTTTCGTTGTTTTGTTTTCTTGTTCTCTTGAGGTTATCTGATGTTACTTAATAAAACTTGGTTGTTTCAATTGCTGTGCTGCACCTTCGTTCAAGACTGGGTTGTTGGGGAGGAAAGGGGGCGTGGTCGGAGCACAGAGTGATGTAATTTGATTGAAAGTTCTCTCAGTTACTGTCAGAGAAGAGAGGATATAACCCAGCTGTGGAGTGGATCCGCAGCGCCCAGAAAATGGACGTTCAGGTAAGGCAACATCCGTTTTGCTATAATAGCTAAGCTGGAAAAATGGGAGAAAAAGCAATCTAGTTAAAAGCCGCAAATCAATACTGTAATATTTGCTAATATACTGTAAGGGACATCACTGAAAGTGGCCAAGTTTTGTTTGTATATTTTGATTTGAGCTCTGAATGGTCAATACTTCATCACTGGAAAGATTGAAATATTTTGCGTACTCCTACTGCAATATCTGTGTTAATTGCTATCCCTCCCTCCCTTTCATTTTTAACTTTATTCTGGACATAGGTTTAGGTTGTTCATGTGATTTCATATTGTGAAATCCACGAATTCTTAAGCCTCCAAATCCTACATAATCCTACATCTTTTCTATCAAATTCTCTGTGTGGTTTCCAGTTGGCCGTAGTTTACCATTGTTGTACTGTTCATCTGGGTCATTTTCTCAAATTTTGAATGTTGTGTTTCAGAGTAACAAGAAGCAGATACCTCTCTTAACTTCAGTGTTCTGAATTTGCAGAATTTTCTTGGCACCTTCTAGGACTGCATTTCATTTTGTCCAGTATTTATTCTCACTCATTTCCACATTGGAATCTTGGCGAGACAATACTTTGGGTTTATTTATTTATTTATTTATTATTTTGGCAAATCTGAAATTTCAGACTCAAGAGTCCATCTAGGAATCTGATAGGTTGCAAAAATCTAATACTTCATAAAACATAACATTTTATAATTGAAAACTGGTGTGAATAAACTGGTGGCTTTTCTAATTAGGTGATGCTTTAAAAGCATCGTTTTGTTTAAGTCTAGAAATAATGCAAATCTGTTTGCCCCACTCCATTTCATTCTGGCCTAAATCCCTTGCTTTAATATGATGATACGGATTTCTCTCTTAATAATTAAAGTTTTTAATATAGTGATGTCGACCTTGTGTTACCCATTCAAAATAGGAGGTCAGGCAATACATAACATAGAGCAGAAAATAGAACAAAGACCCCAGAGCAATTGAATTTTGTTTCTACATAGTTTGCTTGTTCCTTATTTGCTTACCTTCCAATTGAAGGTGACAAATAGACAGGAAAGTTTTAGTATGATATAGATTTACTTGTAATGCTTTAAATGTTTAAAGGCACTTAAACATTTAACCTTCCACCCTTCTGTGGACTCATTCGTAACTAAGACATTGTGTGAAGACATAAATGTTTAAAAGATGCCCCGAATAAAATGCTGTTGCCATTCAAATACCAGAGTGGATAAAAAAATATTTCAGACATACTGCTATCATACAAAGAGCCTGTAGTACAGTGGTTTAAAGCACCCTGTTATTAACATCTATTAACATCTGCTGCTTGCAATTACTGCAAGTTCGAATCCCACCAGGCTCAAGGTTGACTCAGCCTTCCATCCTTTCTAAGGTGGGTAAAATGAGGACCCAGATTGTGGGGGCAATAAGCTGACTTTGTATAAATATACAAAAAGTATGAAGGCTATTGCTTAACGCACTGTAAGCCGCCCTGAGTCTCCGGAGAAGGGCGGCATATAAATCAAATAAAAATTAAAAAATTAAAAATTAAAATTAAAATACACAGGACCCAGTCCCAATAATCACCATAAGGTAACAAAAATGATCAGATATAGATGATCAGATATTGTCTGCACATTTTACATGAAATATACAGGTAAACCTCAACGTACGACCACAATTGAGCCGAAATTTCCATTGCTGAGCGAGACAGTGAGTTGTGCCCCAGTTTTACGACATTTCTGACCACGGTTGTTAAGTGAATCACTGCAGTTGTTAAGTTACTAACATGGTTGTTAAGTGGATCTGGCTTCCCCATTGACTTTGCTTGTCAGAGGGTTGCAAAAAGTGATCACATGACCCTAGGACACTGCATCCTGTTTGAACCTGTTCCCAAGTATCCTGAATTTTTATCACATGACCATAAGGATGTTGCAATGGTTGCAATTGTGAAAAACGGTCATTAGCCACTTTTTTCAGTGCCGTTGTAACTTTGAATGAGGACCACCTGTATTGATACTTTAATTGCCTGGCTTTCTGTCTTGTCCCATGGTTTTCAATGAGGAAAAACCCATTTTTTTCTTAGCTAGCCTTGTGTACTGCTATGCATTACACATAGGAAGATGGAATGAGAACCTAATAAAGACTGGTTAATCTGACCATATATTGGTTAAAACAAAGGTTCTTTCTCTATCAGCTTTGTTTTTCATCCCAATGTTTATTTTATTTTTACCTAGCTTAAGGTAAATAATGAAACCCTCACAGTTTCAACTTCAAACTGTTTACCCTGGACCTCACTCCCGTGTTAAGAGGTCCGTAAAGGAGGTGTGCATAAGCGCACCAGCATGCCTACAGTCCTTGTCTTACTGTCCCCATTTATTTGTATTTGCTTCTTTTGTTTATGTTTATGTTCATACCTGTACTTGTCATCTTGTACATATTTGACAACCAAATAAATAAAATAAATGTCTGGTACCTGCTAAATTACAAGTTAAATCTGCACAATCTTGGATGGAAGTCACCTGTATATATCTGAGGCAGGCAATTCATAGTGAGGTATAAAAAGTGTCATTCCAGAGATACCATGTTTTTATGCATTGTATTTCTATGCCAAATTGTTCGCTCTGTTGCATGACCACGTTCTGGCTGGTTTAATTTTTCAGAGTTCCCCCGCACTTGAGTTTTAAACTAAATTTTGCAAGGCTAAGAGGGTCTAATCTGATATATTTTTTAATCTTTAAAGTCTCTTCTCTTCTTGCCCCCTTTTTATTTTGTTTCTTAAATGCTATTTACAATTTTAAATAGAAAGTAAACAGGTCAAGCTTCTGGTGATTATATGAACATATTCATGTTGTTTTCTTGACAACAGTATAGAAATTAAAGCTATTTCTCAAACATGGCAGGCAGAAAAAAAGAGTACTTTGAAATCTACACTGGATTGCTGGCTTGTTTCTGTATATACCTACTTCTTGTCTATTTAGACCTTACCTTCTAAAATGGGCTTTATTTTCTTTCTTCTCTGCAAAATAGTTTAGATCGGTGCTTTGAGTTTTATTTCTTTTTACAGAGAGGTAATTTTGTTCTTTAGATGCACAATTTTCTTTGCTTTCTCTCACTTCATTTAGAGTCATGTTGAGCTCTTAATTGTACCTTTATTTCAGAAATAAATTCTAAATCGGGGCATGGAATTCGCTTAAGTGATGGTTTAAATAGGTAAACAGTTGGGTCAGCAGAATGAAAGCGTAGCAGAGCCTTCTTTTGAAATCCCATTTTTTTCAAAGGTAGAATATCTTATTCTGCTTTGAATAACTTTCTTCCCTACCTTGACTAGGTAGATTGCATGTGTGAGTAGCCAAATTCTTTTATCTAGACTATTTTCTGTCAAGTTTGAGGCCTTCTTACAGCACTGAGGCAGCACTAATTGACTTATTAACCTTTGGCAGGTGCAGGATAGAAGTAGCACATCCATCCTGGCCTTCCTTGACCTCTTTGCATCTGTTGTGGTATTCTTCTGGGCTGGCTCAGAAGGTTAAGTGGAGGACACATGGTGCTGCGGTAGTTTTCCTTCTTCCTTCAGAGCTGGTTCTTATCAGTATTGGTTGGTGTGGAGGCCTGAGGCCTCCGCTTTACAAGGTTCCTCAGGTCTCTTTCTTTCCTTATTTCTCTTTAACATCTATATAAAGCTCTGAAGCTTTATCCATTTGACCTGGGGCAACACATCATCAGTATACATAGGTGTGCATCTCTGCCCTAGACTGACCCAGTGGTGGGCTTCAAATTTTTTTACTATCGGTTCTGTGGGTGTGGCATGGCTTGATGGGCGTGGCAGAGGAAGGATACTGTAAAATCTCCATTCTCTCCCCCTCGGGGGAAGAATACTGCAAAATCCCCATTTCCTCCCGATCAGCTGTGACTTGGGAGGTAGAGAATAGATGGGGGCGGGGGCAGTCAGAATTTTTATTACCAGTTCTCCGAACTACTCAAAATTTCCGCTACTGGTTCTCCAGAACTGGTCAGAAACTGCTGAAACCCACCTCTGGACTGACCCATGTTGTTGAGGTTCTGCCTAGATATCTGGAGGCTGTGGGGATCTGGATGGGAAAGAACAGACTTCAACTCTACCTTGGTAAGATTTGATCGCTCTTGAGTTTTGACCACCAATCGCATCCAATGAGTTTTTATCTTTATCTCTAACACTCCAAAGTTGGTGCCAAATGTGGGATACTTCTTCATTCACAGCTCGTGCTTGAAGAACATGGGTCTTTACATGGGTTCATCTTTTGTACCAGTTGTGCCCATTTCTGGATGGGGGGGCAGTGGTGGGTTCCCCCCGGTTTGGGCGAACCGGTAGTGGAGGCAGCAGGAGGCGCCGCCCACCTGCTCGGACATCATCATGGATGCTCTGCTCATGTGCAGAAGGCCCACACGCAAACAAAGCGAGCACGCTCCCAGTTCCAAACCGGTAGCGAAGGTAAGAGGAACCCACTATTGATGTGGGGGGCACTACCCATGATTACTCATGCCCTAGTCACCACCTGTCTGGATTACTGTGGTGTGCTGTCTATCCTTGATGGATATTTAGAAACTGTAACTGATCTAGAATGCAGTAGCCTATACAATTTTGGCCACTTCATGATTTCTACACATATGTTCTGTCCCCCTTCCTCACACAGGCAAATGTAATACCAAGCATGCCTGCCAATATTTTATTAGGTAAACAGATTAGAATTCCTGGCAGACCAAGGTTTTGGCAGCAAACTGTCGAATGCCTGCCAAGACTGTTTTTCACTCCCATAAAGCAGAAGAGGACTTATCTTTAGTCTGTTCCAGGAGCAACAAATTATCCATGAGACAAGAATTTAGTCAATGTTCAGTTCAAAATATATCCAAGCCGAAGTTCAGGGATCACGATGTGACTATCAGAGTGTGAACTTTGTCCGTCACAAAGCCTGAAGAGCAATCCCACCCACTTTTATCCCTTTTGGGGTATGGCTCAGTGACTCAGCTCAATCTCTGGCCCTCCCACGCCTCTTCCTTTGCTGCTCACGCCTCTCCCTCCGATGCTGCCTGGGATCAAGCCAGGATTCATCATCATCGCTCCCTATCAATGGGTGCTCCGATATGCCTTCCTCCTGGCACATCCCCAGTTGTTCCTCCTGGCCTTCGGATGGAACCTGAGGCATTGCCAGAAAGGAGGGTCCTGGAGAGGGAGGCCTTGTCAGTTTTTCCCCATTACCTTCTGAGTCCTCTTCCTCTGTTAGGACAGTCGGGGTCACAACAACATATCAAGAGCAGCGGAGATGGTCTTGAGGGAAATATTCAGAAACTGTTAGAGGGAAAAAAAGGAAGGAAAGGAAAAACACAAATGGACCCCCTAAATTCTAATATAAAGACTAATTCCAATCTTCTGATGGAGTCTGTTTCCTGATCTGAACAATCTGAAAGAATTCATACTCATACCTTGGTCACCTTCTGCTTAGACCATTGCAGTGTGCTATACACAGGGCTGTCCTTGAAGACTAGCCTGAAGCTCTAGTTCGTCTAGGAAACAGCAGCATGGATAATTATGAGTACAACCTCATGCTCAGTGTAATTGCCTTTTGGAAGCCACAGTGGCTTCTAATAGCAATAGCACTTGCATGGATACATTCTCTACACTGCTGCTCTGAGGATTTTTTTCTAATGGAATACTAGAATAAAGTGTTAAGTGAAACTGTCCATCTTAGCAATAGCAATAGCACTTAGATTATATACCACTTCACAGTGCTTTACAACCCTCCCTAAGAGGTTTACAGAATCAGCATATTACCCCCAATTGTCTCGCTCCTCGTTTTACCGGCTTCAGAAGATGGAAGGCTGAGTTAACCATGAGCCAGTAAGAATCAAACTGCTGGCAGTCAGCAGAATTAGCCTGCAATACTGTATTCAAACCACTACGCCACCACGGCTTCTTGACCCATGCAATGTCATAACTTTAAAAAGGTGGTTTACCTAAGCACAGCACAGAGACATTCTTAGCTTTTCTAGTAAGAATTAGGATACCTTGGGATCCATTGATAGATCTTATGCTCATAATTAGAGGTTTTGATTAGGACTTGTCATTGTAAAGAATACATACAGAAGCTGGAGTGTTTTGATCAGTTTCTACGTTACATCTTAAGAAAAGCTGTTTCTGTACAAATAAGGAGGCTTTTGATAGGTCCCACAACTCTGCTCCACAGGATAATACAAGCAAAGATTGTGATGTTATGTATATTTGATATAGAGTCAGAAAGCCAGAATGTTTAATGCTTACCTGTGATCCCATGTCAGTAGAAATCATACCAATGTATGAAAAAGGATGTAATTTATAGAGTCTCAATCTGGATGCTCAGCATATTTTGTATACCTCTTGCCCTATACTACCATTGTGAACTTGGTCATATTTTAAAAACTCAATTGTTAGATAGTTTTAGGAGAAGCCTTCTCAGGCCAACCATGAGAAGTTGCCTTCAGAACCATGTCATCACTGTGTATGAAGGAATGTTAAGAGGTTTATTAGAAATTTTAGGCATATGGGCACTGAAGAAAAAATGGAATTCTGGAATGGCATTCCATAGAATTTGAAGAACATCAGTACCAAGACACACCTTGTTTTACATCTTTGTAGGTAGGGGTATTCTGTATTAGGGCAACATTATATACCCTGTACAGATAGTCTTCAACTTACAACCATAATTGATCTGAAAATACAGTTGTAAATTATGGTGGTCATTGACTAAGCCTACACACACACACACACATACACACACACACAGGTTTTCTATCGAAGCAACCTGGTCTACCTAAATATGGGAAGGAGCATACTGCTTCCTTTTTGCCTTTCAGCCCCAGTCTAGGAGTCCTCAGGCAGTTGCTTTCACGACAAACTATTTTGCATTAAATTTATATTTACTGACCAAGAAATAAAGGAAGACTAGTATAGATCTATTTCAAGCTATTTAACATATGCATATGCTATGCTTGCATATGCTTGCATATGCAAGGAAGCCCAGGTTCGAATCCCAAAAGGGTTTGGCTAGGTGATGAGAGCTAAATAGCTTGAAATAAATCTATACTAGTCTCCCTTTATTTCTTGGTCAGTAAATATAAATTTAACTCAATACACACACACACACACACACACACACACACACACACACACACACAGGTCATTAAATGAATGCAGCAGTCATTAAACAAAGCCATTATGCCCAGTGGTTAGTTGGAACTGGCAGTTTTTCCAAAAATCACAGTCACATGATGGTGGGATGTTGCAAATGAGTGTAAATGCAAACAGGTTTCCAAGCACCCAAAATGCAGTCACATGACTGCGGGAGTGGATATAGCTAAGTTCTTCAGAACTTAGAAACCAGGTTGTAAATAGCTCTGACAAGATCTGTCTTGACTTTCAGAGGGTTGCTAAGAAAGAACTACATATATGCAGTTTCAGATAGGTGTTTGCAAAAAGGTTTCAACCTACACTTAACCCATTTTCTAAAGGGTGAACTTACTCCCTCAATACCCTTCCCCAATTGTTCTTTCTCATTCTAATGGGAGATTTCTGGAGGCCCCCTAAGTATTGCCTCATAGCTGTACTACTGGGAGCATTGTGGTTTCCTGTACTTTTTTAAAAAAATTAAAGTTATATATATTCATTTAAATGAAAGGTTGCGTGAGATAGGAACCTGGTTAGCGGCAAGCAACATACTTCATAACATACTGATGCCTGCAGGCAATACGTTGCTCATCCCTGACTTAAATAAAGTGAGCCACTGAGATTTGTTCACATTTCTGACATTTCTTGCATGCTGAAAGTTTAATAATGAAAACACATTAATTTACAATGAGCAAACATTTCTCACTAAAGTGGGACTGGAGTGTAATTTTTTAAATTGTGAGAATACCAATAGCCATTTGTTACTAGATGTAGTACCATAAGAATCTCCCCTCTTGTTTTGCTTCACATGCTGCTCTCCCACAGAAGGATGGTTTGTTTTTTTTAAAACCCATTTTGCACATATAAACCACACTCAGATTTAGCAGACTTGGAAAGCTCAGAACTTCTGGTTGAATCAATAGCAGACAACTAAGATGAAAAAAGAACATTTTCATGAGATGAAAAACTGATGAATTTAGGGATTTGATAGGTAATTTGCATGTGTGATAGAACCATTAATTTGTTTTTATGTGACTATTAGTGTTAAATATTTATAGAGGGATTTAATTATAACTATTGTTTTAATTAATTTCAACTTTCTTGATTAAATTAAAATTGTGTGGGTTTTTTTTTTTAAATTCACCCTGCTTGTAAAGTTTTCTAAAGCTCAAATATAGAGGAAAGAAGAATCGGAAAGGATATTTGAAATGTGTTACGTTTCTTATTGTAGTTTGCTTTCAAATTAGCACAAGTGGAAGAGTTCTGCATATTGGTTCTGTTGGTTGGGCATGGTAGGAATAAAATGCTGGACAAACACATTTTTATTATGTCCCCCTAGGACTCCTTCATTCTTAATATAATCCTACAGAGCTGCCCATTAAATTCAGTGGTGTTTTTCCTTGGATATAAGATTGTGGTTTTGTTGCCATCTTTATTGCCATTATTCTATTGTTCAACTCCAGGGTAACATTGAGAAATAAATTACTGTATTTTTTGGAGTATATGACACACTTTTTTCCCTCCTAAAGGAGGCTGAAAATTTGGGAGTGTATTATATCCCGAATGTGACCCTGCCGGCCTCCGCGCGTCCTCTTCCTGGCTGCAGAGATTGCCACCGACAATGGCTTGTGTTTTTGGGCTCCACGTGTTCCGTTTTCAGTCTCCAAACCCTCCGTTTGAGAGACCTTCAAGGCTGCGGGGATCCCAAAAGCACATCGCCGCCAAAAAACACGACGCGTTTGGAGGCTGAAAATGCAGCACGCGGTGCCCAAAAAGGTTACCTGGAACAGCTGATACCCTTTCCGCGCTTCACCTGCTTTAGTCACTGGAACTCCCTCCGACAATCAGCTGTGCTTTAGAAGCAGTTTTTTAGCCCCAACCAGCGCCAACCTCAAAACTAGCAAGCAAAATAGTTGTGCTGAAGCTGACCAGGCTAAGGACACTAGCCAGATGAATACCTGGTAGGCAGAATATTTTCCCCCCTATTTTCCTTCCCAAAAACTAAGGTACATCTTATACGCCAAAAAATACGGTATTTGATGTTTTAAAAGTGTCTTAACTTATCCATAGGCAACTTATTAGCCACTCTAGTATTATCTTAGTTACTTGTTTGTTAGATCTATATCCCGCTTTTCCTACAGGAGTTTAAGATGTCATATACACTTGTATATAAGCTCATCTGCGGATAAACCAACCTTCAAAATGTTAACTGAAGTATGAAAAATTGTGAAAATTAAAACAGGACCATTTTATGGGTTGGCTTATTGGGAGGTTGCTTATCCTTGAGTATATATATGAGCATTTATAGGTATTTTGAAAAAACTGAGGGAAAAATCTAAGGTATGTTTATTCATAAATAAGCCAAATCCAATATTGATGGTGTATTTTTGTCATTAAAATCCTTGGCTTACCTCCCAGTATATATGGTAATACTTATTCATTTATTTAAAATATTTCCATATCAGTTTTTACGGTTCAATTCTGGGCGGCTCACAACAACAGAGAAACAAACATCCAGCACTAACTCATTTCCCTGGGATACATCCACAGCCCTTCACAGGCTCTAGCACTTTATCCCAGTGCTTGATTTAAAAAGGCAGGTCTTAATGGCCTTCCAGAAAGCTAAAAGAGTGGAGGGCCTGTGAGAGGAGAGAAGATGTCCTACAAGTGTAATGGTATGCAGCAATGACCTGGGGAAACGGGACAATGAAAGATAACCATAAGAACATCTAGATCAGGGGTGTCAAACTCGTCGTTGTGATCCACCAGCAACCTGTGGAGCTGGCAGCGAAGTCGGACAGTGAGGAGGCTGGGGAGGACAATGGGCCAGTCCTGGAGTCAAGGAAAGGCCCGGACGAGGGCTCTGCATCGGAGGCAGAGTTGGGGCCAGGGCCATCTGGGAGCGATGCACGGACTCCGGAGCCTCCATAGGCAGACAGCAGAGAGGCAGAGGAACAGGAGGAGCCTGTTCCTAGTGCACGCATGCAAAGAGCTGCCAGAAGGCAAGAGCAGCCAAAGCAAAAAGGACGACTCGGGAGTAAGGCCAGGAGATGATTGGCCCCTCCCATAAGGCTTAAAAGAGCAGCAACGGCTCTTGGGCTCTTTGTAGGAAAGCAACGTTGCTACATTTTTTTTCTTGTCGGCGTCTCTTTTTTCTGAACTTCATGGGGCTTTGCCAAGAAAAGCTTTTGGTAGGGTGCCAAAGAAGACAAAGGTTTGTGATAAGGCCGAAGGACTTTTTCTGAAGGACTTATTTTGGAATTAATTTGGACTAAGTTGAGAATGAAGTAATTCTCAGCTGTTCTAATGTTTGTTTAGGACTGATTGTGTCTGGTAATAACTACTTGAGCCTAGGTCACAACACTTGTGGCCTGTGGGCCAGATGCATCACGTGCTGGGCATGCCCAGCCCAGTTTTAGCGAAGGGGGAAAAAGCTGTGATACCTCACATGACTACAACATGATGGTGCGAGTTTGACACTCCTGATCTAAATTGGGTCACCAATCTTTCGGACCTCAGGGATCACTAAATTCATAATTTTAAATCCCGTGGACCACTAATATGAATTTTTTAAAAAGATAAATAGTATTTAGTGCAATATAAAAATGCAAATAATTTTTCTGCGGACCACCAAAATTTTCTCATGGACCACCAGTGGTCCACGGACCACCAGTTGGTGGCCGCTGATCTAGATAAAAGGCAGCTTAACCTGGAACACCAATGTGGATAAGGTAGAGTTTGGGGGCTTTAAAGGGAATGTGACGGAGGCAAGTACTTTCAGACCTGCAAGATTTTGTTAATGCAATCTTTTTTTTTTAAAAAAAAAAGCTTATCTGGTCATGTTTCCTATCTGGTCTATCTCTAGCCTGACATCAAGGTTTAATCCATAAGTAACTCCTCTTTTTTTGGTAGGAGATCATTGTTTTAGCAGCTACATTGAAGTTGATAGCATGGTGGTCTCTATTCTACATCAGTCTCCCTATGACATGTTTTTGAAGTGGGGAAGACTTTGAAAATTGGAGTGATTACCTTCCTCTACTAAGTCCACCAGGCTTAATACTTTATCTTGATACTTCATTTTAAGATCCCCTCAACCTAAAAAAAAAATACATAATGGATGATACATTACATTAATATTAATCAGAGATCAAAATATCTCCTTTCAATCAAGACAATGTTGACAGCTCTTCAAGGAATAATTGGTCTAGTTAAAAAAAAATTATTAGCTACAGGAATAGGAATAACATGTAATTGGCTTGGAAACTTTTTGTTTTTTGTAATTAAGAAAAGCATAATTGTTTTATGGTTCTCTGGAATGTTCTTAAGCATGTTCAGTTTATTATGGGTATTTTTTTTTAATTCCAGAAAAGTGTATTTCATAATATCGTAGTAGAGCATCTGTCCTGAAAGATCTTGTTTCAGGATTTGAATCCTGGAGATTGCTCTGAGCTTTAAAATATCCTTCATTAACCTGGCACCCTTTGTATATTTTGGGTTCTATCTTCCAGAAATTCCAACCAGTTTTCTGAATATTGTAATCCTAACAAATTTGAAGATCAGTAGGAAGAACAAGGCCTGAGGTGGGGATCTTTTTATGGATAATTGAGTTGCTGTCAGCATAACTTTGTTCTATTTCTTTTGTATAATCAAAATTCTTCCATGTTGATCTTAAAGCCTTTTAATGGGGAAAATGACTGTTGTTGAGGGAATTCTTGGGCATAATTCCCCCCCCCCCCCTTAGCCCCTCAATCCCTGAATAACAAGTTAGAGATGCTCACACCTCTGGGCAGCTGCAAAATAGATTTGAGAAACATATAATTTTAGTTTGCCAATTTCTGTGGTGTTCTCTTTACTGGATTTATTGTACAGGAACTCCTCGACTTACGACCACAATTGAGTGGAAAATTTCTGACACTGACAATTGTTAAGTGAGTTTTGCCCCGTTTTACAACCTTTCTTGCCACATTTCTTAAGTGAATAACTTCAGTTGTTAATTTAGTAACAAGGTTGTTAAATGAATCTGGCTTCCCTATTGCAAGAAAGTCACAAAAGTTGATCACATGACCCCGGGACACTGCAATTGTCATAAATATGAATCAATTGCCAAGTGTCTGAATTTTGATTACGTGGCCATGGGGATGCTGCAATGGTCATGAGAGTGAAAAATCTCCATAAGTCACTTTTTTCAGTACCGTTGTAACTTTGAATGGTCACTAAACAAGTCTTGTAAGTCAAGGACTACCTGTGATGCGAGTCTCCAGCTAGGAGGATTCATTTTATAGTGTACTACAATGAAGTGCTTATTCTGCTTACTTTAAAAAAGAAGAAACAAAAAAATAAAATAAAGTACAACGCATAACGAAGCAATGTAATGAAGAAAAGTTGAAAAATTAGCCAGCATAGTTGAAATTAAGACCTTTTTAAAATATATGATAATGCTAATAGGGATTTAGGAGAAACTTGGCAACATTTCTGGAAATCTTCGGGTCTGAATGTAGGAAGTGAGCAGTTTTGATTTATTTATTTATTGATTAATTGATTGCATACTAATAACCAGGGCAATGAGTAAGTAAATACAATGTGTTCTGAATAGGGGATAAATGGGTAACAATATAATTTAATTTTCTGCTAGTCTCAGAAAAATCTCCCTTCCTTTACACAGAGGGAATGAAGGGATGCTATGCCAACTTCTTAAAAATGTCACTGCTATTTTAGATTCATGATGGCTTATGGATAACAGTTCAAAATGTTCTCAGTAAAACAGAAATAGAAGCATATATATATATATATGTCTTTGGTTATTCGGGTTTTCTCCCGCGTAAAACTGGAAGTGTCTTGGCAAACGTTTCGACGAAGTCTCATTCGTCATCTTCAGGCTGGTGTTCTCG